>VYZV01003275.1:200-101315 GCA_013401275.1 Pandion haliaetus | reverse complement strand
ACAATGAAGGGTGCCAAGACTGCTTAAAAAGGTGTACTCTGTAGCTACATCTAAATAGCCAAAATAACCAGTTGGTGGTCTGAAATGCTACAGTGCAGCATGTCCCCTGGATATGGGATGCAGGCTTAGATTTTTACAAACCCAAGGCAGAAATCAAGGAGGCGTAAGTCTGAGTTACTGTAATATTTCAATTAGCAGTAAATGGAGTTATCCCGTGCCCAAAGGGCAGATGAACATAGTACTTTTCTAAAAAAGAATCAAAGATATATCTTGCAAGAACAAATAGAGTTTTGGTAGTAAGAGAGGAATGATTTAGGTTTAGCTCTGGCTATGGAAAATTCTAGGATTTTGTCTACAGGAGGCTAGTACATATGACATTTAATGTCATTGCTAGACTGAACAAACTAGACCCTTCCAAAAAAATTCAGAGAATAATTTTCAGAATTAAAAATCAAAGGCAATTTTGTAAGAACAATGGTCATTGCTGACCCATGCCTTAATGCTCAGAAGAAGTATCTAATAGAGCAAACACCTGAGGTTTAATGGGAGCAGATCAACCTCACTTAACACCTGCAAACATCATATTTTGTTTTGAACAAACAGGTGATAAACATTGGCAGAGCCACAGCTAAGGGTGGGATTTAGATTGGAAAACACTGATTAAGCTTATTGGTAGGGGGTGGCTGAACAGTCTATTTCCAGCTCCAGTTGTCACTGGAAAGGGAAGAGCTCACTGGTGAATCGAACTTGATGCAGAGGCACCAAACTGGTGAACACCAGTTAGAGCAGGAAGGAATTCAAGTGAGTATGCTGAGGACAAGGATGTCACAACCACTGAAGACTCTCAGGGCTGTCTCGCGGGGTATCCAATGAACAGAGACAGCACAAAGTCCTAAGGCTTGCCACTTTTAAGAAAAGTACAGGCCAAGCAAAGTAAGAAGGAAAAACTGAAACCACTATGAATAGTAGCCGGAAAAAGTGCATCTTACATGCCTAGTTGTGTTTAATAGCTAGGATGCGTAAGTCCTTCTAGTTTCTATCCTAAGATGGCCTCGGTAGAGGGTACAGTACTCAGACATACCACTTCTCTTTACTACATAGCATACTACTACCATTACATAGCTGGTAATGCCCAGCAGTGATCACAGCTCTGTGGACATGAGCTCCCACAGTTTATAGTGAAATACATGTGCACACGTGCTGCTGCTTCTTCCTGTATCCTCAGCCCAGTGGGCCGATCACCACTGGTATCAAATTGAAAAAGCAGCTTTTCAGAAAGGCTGGGCAGCAAGGTTGTGCTTAGCCCTGTTACCTCATTGAACTCTGTAAGTGTCTGCCAGCATAACTGAGGATTTAATTTAGCTTTTCATCACCCAGCACTAAGATACAACATCTATGGATGCACGGCCACAGGTGTTTAATAGCATGTAGCTAAGCTTTACAAATGTGGCTAATTATTATTCATTAGCATTGGTATTACATTGCTGGTTAGAGCTAAGGTTAGGAACCTTGCTTTGCTACGGTTTACTAAAAATGAATCTCAAGAGACAGTTTGTGGCAAAAATGCTAATTACTGAAATGGTGAGGACATTCCCTATCATCTTCTAGATAGGGGACCAAGGCCAGAGTTTACATCTTGCATACTTCAAGGTTGTTAGTAATTACAAGTATTGGAGCTAGCACAAATATTAGTATTGTGGGACGAGTAGATTTTGAGTGCATGTAGATACACTTTGTAGAAAAGCCTGAACTTGGTAACCCACCTATGTATGGTCTGTAGTACCAGGCAGCCTTGCAAAGAGGGAGAATCTAACCACTAGAGAACAGCACCCTGTGTCATGAAGCTTTCACTGGATTGCCCCACCTTTGGTGATAAACACATCTGAGCCACGAGATCAGACATTTGAGCAGGATGATTAATACTGTCTTCAGCTTAGGAGAATAGTATGAACGTACTGAAACAAAACATTTTGAGCTATGAGACCCGTATCTGAAAAGACTGCCTGTACAAGACTTTGTGTCCTTTCAGCTCAGAAAGACCCTGAGCAAACTGATAAGGGATGCCATGAAGAACATTTGTTACTGAATGTAAGATTTCCTGTTTAGCGTGCTTTCCCTGCCGGAATGCATTTATTGCTTTGTTTGTCCCACACATCATAGGTTATTTTCATCTCAGAAGCAGCTCTTTAAAAATTATCAGAATTTAGAAGAGGACAAAAATCTGTTGCAGTTTTTATGGTCAATTTTAAAATGTGATATCTCGAGCCATATTTGGACAGAACTTCAAAGCCATCTTGCTAGAAACTTAAATAAGTCCTGAAAAAATTTCTTAGAAAGGAAGCCTTGACCGTAACTGGTTAACACATTGTGAAAAGCGTAAAACTCTGCAGCAGTATTTAAAACTGTGAATTACAGTAAATTAGGGAACATGCTTTAAACAATAGTATTATATAGCACAGACAAAATCAAAGCCCTTTAACTAGATTCTTTGTCTACAAAACCATTGGCATATCTGATTCTTCCTACTGGATTATCACTGTCATTAGTTCCAAGGCACAAAAGCCCACAGGAGCCACATTTAATCTCAAATTCTATCTGTCTGTGGCATTCGATGCAGGCTGGGAGAAGGGACAGATCTTGCCCCACCCCGGACAGCAGTTTATTTTTAATGGTGAAAGGAGTTTTTCTAGGTCCTTTCTGTCTGTCTCTATTAGAAACTCAGGACAAAAGCTGAAAGCAGACTTGAGCTGTCTGAGACCCATTGATATTTCATCAAGTCAGTGATTTTATTTTAAACCCAGCCTTGGTCAAGCTGAAAGCTCCAGATGAAGACATGAAAGCCAAACCCCATCTCTTCCTTCTGTGGGTGTGATGATTTTCTAGGAAGGGTCCCAAGGACTCCTGGGATACCTGTAGGAAGCCCATCCAGCTCTGATCTACCACCTCTTCATAAGCTCAGGCAAGAGCTTGTGTAATGACAAGCTTGTGTGCTAACTGATGGGGTGATGGAGGAATCTGGTGGATTCTACCCGCAAAAGACAACATTTGTAACCTTGGCTGCTGGAAAGCAGCCTCAGGGTGAAGTTAAATCTTTCAGGGCTTTTTCTAGATGAGATAATCCACATCCTTGGCTTGGACCCTCCTTCACGCAAATTTGCAAGAGCAGCTTATCAGAATTGTTGGTCCAGGGAAGGTGCTGCAGAAAATGGATCCTCACTTATATCCAATTGGCTTCAAAGGAGTGTCTGGCTGTTGGGGACCAGCCACTGTCAGTGTTGCAGAGTAACTTGTGCTCCCTGCCTGCATGATCACACAGAGCCAGCAGCACACTAAAAGCCCAAGGGGGAAAAAAATGCAAACAACATGGCTCGTGACAACTGCTGGTACCAAAAAGTGTTCTGGGTTCAGCAGCTGCCAGTGCCTCTTCTTAGAAGTCTGTCAAAACAGAACTTTCTTCACCAAAAGGGGAAGTGTCCTTTTTTTCCAGCAGCTGCTGTGCGCTGAACTAGACATTTTCAGAGCCACATTGTCTGTGTGCCCTTTGCCAACATCCAGCAGCTATGTACTCATGAGTTTTCCTGGTGAAGCATCAAACCTCCTTTGAATAATCTTAAGGGGCCTTAGTTAGTATGTTCCCTGGTACTGCAGAAATGCTGAGCCAGGGCACAGACATGTGATACTGAGTCTTCAAATCTGGTAAATATTTAAGGTTAGGATTAGCCACTATTTTAAAACACCTTTTTCTGATAAAGTCACTCATGCTGTGACACCCAAAATCCTTCCTGCAGTTAAATAACAATAATGATTCATTGTTGTAACTGATATGTGTTTCTGTTTGAATACTTAAATCTGTTCCTTAATATAGGAGGTGTGCTTATAAAAGTGGAAAAGGAGCAACATATCTATTCTGGTGTGAATGACTGAGCAGGGATTTTAGGTGCTTACAGTTAGGAGGAAAACCTGAACATTGTATCAGGTACTTTGTTCAATCCTTTTTTATTTTGGATGGGGACAGGTCCCTGTTTTCCTGATCATAAGAGGAAGGGAGGGATGCAATAGCAGGAAGCAAAATTAAAGGGGGGAGGATCTGGTAGCTGATGTAAAAGTCAACTTCGTGTTCTTCAGACTGTTTCTCACTTAAAGGATAAACACAAGGGATAGCTGGTTTTTGAGAAAGTTTAGCTGTATTTAAGATGGTTTTAAGTCTAGGAAACTCCACAGAGGAAGCGGGTAGCCCAGATGACAAAGGGTTTAAGCACAAGATGGGCCCCTCACTACAGGAAAGACTTTGAGGTGCTGGAGCGTGTCCAGAGAAGGGCAACGAAGCTGGTGAGGAGCCTGGAGCACAAGTCTTATGAGGAGTGGCTGAGGGAATGGGGGTTGTTTAGCCTGGAGAAAAGGAGGCTGAGGGGAGACTTTATCGCTCTCTACAACTACCTGAAAGGAGGTTGTAGTGAGGTGGGTGCTGGTCTCTTCTGTCAGGTAGCTGGTGATAGGACGAGAGGAAATGGCCTCAAGTTGCGGCAGGGGAGGTTTAGATTGGATATTAGGAAAAATTTCTTTACTGCAAGGGTTGTCAGGCAGTGGAACAGGCTGTCCAAGGAAGTGGTTGAGTCACCATCCCTGGAGGTATTGAAAAAGCCTGTAGACAAGGCACTTCATGACATGGTTTAGTGGGCATGGTTGATGGTTGGACTCGATGATCTTAAAGGTTCTTAAAGGTCTTTTCCAACCTAAATGATTCTATGATTCTATGATTCTATATCGCTGTACAAAGTAGGAACACACCGAGTAAGTCTGGAAGCTGAACACGCCTTTTTCTGTTTATTGCTTTGTGCTCAGTCTACTGATAGTGTAAATATTTGGAGAAGAAAAGTGGCATTAACATCACAGAAGCAGGTGGAGAAGGGAGGCACAGACATCCTGGAAAATGGGATATGACCCTGCAAGAGACTGGAAGAAAGGTTTTCAGCCAGCTTCCTATAGAAAGAGGATTACAGAAGCTCAGGTGGTTTCTTGTATTTGTAACCACTTAACCAGCACAAGACTTCAAAAAAGGTGTACTTAAACCAGTGTAGTGCTGCATAAAAAGGGATTAAAAAAAGATAGTAAACGAAAGTACTACTGGAAGTATTTACTTACTGTATATATTTGAAAAAACAGGCTACTAGCCTCAAGACTTTGAGTAAGAATCAAGGCTTTACTCCATTGACAGGAAACCAGAGTTGGAAAGAAATTCACTGCATTTTCCATATATTACTTTTTTTCCCCCTTAAAGTAAGAAGGCTGCCAAGCAGCTTCTAGTGGAAAGAACAGAACCTGTATTTTCATATCAAGTTATAGAAAATCAGAGTTGAAAGGGACTTGAAATGGGAATCTGTCTGCCTCTTTGGAAAAAGGATCAACTAAATGTAGCCATGCCTTATCAAGTTTTTTTAACCAGTTTTTAAATCCTCCAGCAATACAGTTTGGGGGTTCTCTAGGTAATGTCTTCTGAGATACATTACTTGAAGAAATTATTTTCTATTTTTCCTTCCTGTTAGTTCTTTCTTATCATAGACTGAGGGCACTTGGAGTACAAATTTTCCTTCTAATATGTAACACTCTTGATAACATGTCCATGTACAGGAAGGCTAGCAGTCCTGCGGCTTTCCTTCTCTGTGTGTTTCTGTGGCATTTCCGCTGGTTGTCCTCCCCTTTTAGTATTTTGAAAAGCAAAACAAACTTTATTTTTAAAACATTTCCTCATAAATCTTGTTTCCTAAAGTGCTTGCCAGATTCATAGTTCTTCACTCAAGTGGCTGTTTTCTTTACTTTTTTTTTAATACGCAGTATCCAAAGCTGGCATTGAAATCTGGATGTCAGAGGTGCTGAAGGGTGTCTCTATAGATTTGTTACTCAAAAGGGGCTAAATTAATGGCAAAGTTTACCTCCTGTGTTTGACTTACAGCAGTCCTGCTAATATGTCCCAGGGTGACATTTGCTTAGTTGCCCAAGTATCATACTTTTTCATATTCAGTTTACAGATCCTATTGTGTGCTATTGCTGCCTTGCGAGCTTCTCTTCTTTTGCTATTTGGTCTATGATTTCTCATTTCTATGTTTTTAATAAATTAAATACTTTATGCCATTTATTCTATTTAATGAGATCATTTGGAGTGTTGAACCTGCCTGCACAGGTTGGTGCCAGTTGCTCATGTAAACTGGATTTCTATTTTACAGTGATATAAATCACAAACTGAAAGGAGCTATTTGATATGCCATCCCTGTTACGTAGCAATTATTGTGCCCTGCTCTATGTCATACCGCTGAATTTCGTGGTTACTTTATAGTGGTTTTGTGTAGCCCGTATATCCCTGCTTTCCTTATGAGAACGTTATAGCGAAGTCTTACCCAAAGTTTTATTACAAATGCAATAAATTTTGTCAGTCGCTTCCCTGTCATCAGCTGGATGAGTGTGGTGGATTGACCTTGGCTGGCTGCCAGGTGCCCACCGAGCTGCTCTTTCACTCCCCCTTCTTAGCAGGACAGTGAGAGAAAATGAGATGAAAAGCTTGTGGGTTGAGATAAGAACAGGGAGATCACTCACCAATTACCATCATGGGCAAAACAGACTTGACTTGGGGAAGATTAATTTAATTTATTGCAATTAGTAACAGAGTAGGACAATGAGAAATAAAAGCAAAACTAAAACACCTTCCCCCCCATCCTCTTTTCTTCCCAGGCTCAGCTTCATTTCTGACTCCTCTACCTCCATGTTCTCAAGCAGCACAAGGGAATGGGGGTTGCAGTCAGTTCATCACATGTTGCCTCTGCGACTCCTTCCTCATTATGCTCTTCCTCTGCTCCAACATGGGGTCCCACCCATGGGACAGTCCTTCATGAACTGCTCCAGCATGGGTCCTTTCCACAGGGTGCAGTCCTTCAGGAATGGACTGCTCCAGCATGGGTCCCTGATAGGCAACAGGTCATGCCAGAAAACCTGCTCCTGCGTAGGCTCCTCTCCATGGGCCACAGCTTTTACCAGGAGCCTGCTCTAATGTGGGCTTTTCATGGGCTACAGCTTCCTTCAGGGCACATCCACCAGCTCTGGCATGGGGTCCTCCATAGGCTGCAGGTGGATATCTGGCCCCCTGCTCCACCTCCATGGGCTGCAGGCGGACAGCCTGCCTCACCATGGTCTTCATCATGGGCTGCAAGGGAATCTCTGCTCCAGCACCTGGAGCACCTCCTCCCCCTCCTTCTTCAGTGACCTGGGTGTCTGCACAGCATATTCTCACTCCTCTTTTCCGGCTGCTGTTGTGCAGCAGGTTTTTTCCCCTTCTTAAATATATTATCACAAAGGCACTACCACCATCGCTGATGGGCTCAGCTTCAGCCAGCTGCAGGTCCGTCTTGGAACCAGCTGGTCCTGGCTCTGTCTGACATGGGGGGCAGCTTCTGGCATCTTCTCACAGAAGCCATTCCTGCAGCTCCCCACTACCAAAACCTTGCCACATGAACCCTGTACAATAAGTTGCCACATCAGAAAATAAACTAACTTCCCTTAATATGCTTTACTCTTGACAAAACTGTGCTGGCCATTTCTTAGCACCATATTATCTTCCAAGTGCCCACAGGCCATTTCAAATTTTGTTCCAGTAGCTTTCACATTCAGCTGAATTCCTTGGATTTTTTCGTCTTCTTCGCTTCCACCTTCTTAAAGGCAGGTAGGACTCTTCACCCTCCATAATTCCTCAGGGCTCACCTCACTGCAGTCAACTTTTAAAGGTTCCCTCTTTTAAAGGATTTTTCTAGCAAAAGCAAGTAAATGAGAACACACTTGGTGACACATTTGCTGGTTCCAGTTGCACACCTCTGTGTTCCTCTTTCTTCCTAAGGTTTTTATTTGGCCAGTGTTTATGAATTTTTTCTTTCTCCAATCTAGATGACACCTATTCCACATTTGAATTCTGCACAAGGGGCCAGAGTTTTTGGCACACTCTTGATTGACTTTTGATAACACAGCTTCTGCTTTAACAATCTGCCATTTGTTGTAACCATACAGTTAGCAACAAAAGGTCTCTGTTAAGTGTTTAATGCCAGGCACAATACCAGCAATCAGGCTGGTAGACTCAGGAGGCTATGCAGCATATGAGCTAGGAAGAAGACAGAGAAAAAGTATGGAGTTATTGTCTAGGTTCTATATAAATACAGCTGGATATTTTATTATCTTTAAAAGTGGAGGATTTCCCTTTGGTAATAGAAATCAGAAATGTAATGGTATGAATATTCCACTTAGTAAAATAAAAATAGCAAATCACAAATATTTTTGTTTTACTCTCCATAAATATGTTTGGTTCAAAAAAATCAGCAATACCATAGAATAGTTCTGTGTAAAAAGAATCAGCTGTAGCAAACCTATTGGTTAGAATTAACTTTCGTTAATTTGCAGCAACATTTGTAACAATAGTGACATTTCTTCCTGCAGCAGTGTTGCTTTACAGAGCAGAATAAAACTATTCTACTGCCCAGATTCATCTGCTATCCTTCTTCATATGTACTGGCCTTAGAAAAGTTTCATAAAGACCATATAATGAAACTTCATTTATAGACAGGTTTTTTGTTTGGTTGAGATTTTTATTTGGGAGGGATGGGGGCATTTGGTACATATTGCTGTCTCAATCTGGAAAATAATCATCATAGGTTCTCCAAAAGACATCCAAAAAAAGTGGAAAAATCTTCAGGGTGTTTTGAGTTGATCTGAAAAAGCCTTTTGAGGTTGCAGCATGCCTAGTAAGTGTGGTACTGATAACTTGCAAGTAACAGAAAATAAAATCCTCTAATCAAAGCTAAGGTGAAGAGAAAGGTCTTCACATTTAAATTCTTAAAAACAGAGTGCCAGTGAAGTGTGGAAGCACTTAGCATAAAACCTTATTTCAGGGTTATTAACACTGTAAATAGTGCCCAGTACATAACAGCATTTTGTGTTTGTATCACTAATTTGTGCAACCAAGGAAGGATTCAGCAACTGATGGCCACCTATACTGTCCAAGAAAAAGCAAAATTCCCTTTAGGAAGGTATTATTCCTTAATCAAGTCTTGTTTAAATTAATTCTCTTCCCAAAGGGATAAGATCTGGGTGACCTTTTCAGGGCATCATATTAAATTGTGCTTTGTTTATTGAGCACTTTTGAAACAGCTTGGACCAAAATGCATTTTTGCTTAATAAAATGAATCTGGATGGGTTCCATTATCCTCCCACTTGCTGAAGCCCACAGCATGAAATGGGTGTAACAAAAAGAAGAATTTGGCCATTGACCTGCAACTCCAGTGAGTCATACTGGATCACATAAAGCTGTCTCCCTGTTTGGGACTCTAACAGAGGGCTGCTGCTATCGTTGAGCCTCCCTGCTACCACACAGCGTGCAGGAGGCTTCAGGGGAAGGGAACTTTCCAGTGGATTCACAGACTTGCAGATAATGGTGGAGGCTGGAATGGATTTCTGGAGGTCATCTGGTCCAAACCCTCTGTTAAAGCATGACCACGTAGACCCAGTTGCCCAGGACCATGTCTAGGTGTTTTTTTGGTATCTCTAAGGAGGGACACTCCACCACCTCCATGGGCAACCTGTGCCAATGCTCAGTCACCCTCACAGTAAAGAAGTTTTTCC
Source organism: Pandion haliaetus (assembly GCA_013401275.1). Lineage (NCBI taxonomy): Eukaryota > Metazoa > Chordata > Aves > Accipitriformes > Pandionidae > Pandion > Pandion haliaetus. Next base: position 91,664 of record VYZV01003275.1, on the reverse strand, counting down.
TGATGTTCAGTTGAATTCTCCGGCCTTTCAGTTTGTGCCCATTGCCTCTGGTCCTGTCAGATTCACTGCAGAGCTGAACGGAGGATGAGAAGTGTACTGGCTTGGAGACAAGAAAGGCCACGTTGTATTGTCAGATGACTTGTCTTCCAAGACCAATATTCAGACTTTGTAGTTCTGGATTTTTCCCTATGGCAGAGTCCTTGCTATGGAGTTGGAGAGCCAGTGGGAATTTCGGTCAGAGGGTCTCCAGTCCCATCAGGTTGTCTTGGTGTGGAGCTGGCTGGTCAGATCTCCATCTTTGCAGGTGCTCTCCACAATGCAGAGACATACAGAAAAATCCCCACCTGGGCACTTGCGCCAAGGTCCTTCTGTGAGGTTGCTTCTCCGAGCCTGCTCTTCCCATGTAAGCCTGACTGTACGCTCCAGCAGACGAGGTATTCTGCTATGGGCAGGGAGGAAGGGGAGGGATGTCTAAGGTGAAATCTATCCATGTATTTGCCTTCCTGTGGTTTTGTACCATTCTCATCTCTGTGTTGCCTTTTTAAATCCTCTCACCTAGGATGTGTGGAAGCACAGTCCTTTTCCATTCACAGAAACAGAGAATACCGTATGGCCCCATGCATTTTATTTTAGGATATGAGGGTTACATTACATATGAGGATTGCCTAATCCAACACATCAGCCAGCCAAATTGGCCAACCATGTTACCAGAGGGTTTTCTTTTTTTGCTCAACCAGGGAGCTAAATGCTCTCTTTGCCTGCAAAAATTATCAAGAAATACCATTGCAGCGAAAATGTTTTGGAAGCATTATCCCAAATGGGGATTAGACTTGTTTTAACGAGGGTAATCTGGAATTGGAAAGCTGCACACACATCTGAGAGTGCCTGGTGACATGTGGAAGTGTAAAGGTGAGACTGACTCATCAAAGTGCACTTGGAGCCATTTTACAACAGTAATTCACAACGTATCTGATCCAAAACAGAGCAGGATTTGCTTGCCCTCAGGGATCACTGTGTACATACAGAGGAAACAAAGGGCTTACATCTTTCAACACAAAATATTTCAGTATAAATAGCTCACAGGAACGCAGCTAATCTCTAAGGCCTTCTGTCAACCAGCTGCAGAAGAGGGAGGAAAGGAAAAGCTTTTGGAGACGGGCATCTTCAACATGCAGGGTGGGCTTTTTTGTAGCCTAAAAGCCCCACTTGGTTCCCGGTTTCTTCATTGAAAAACCTTGAGGGATGATTACTTTAAGCAGGAGAGGCTCTTTCAAAAACCAGGGACTGTGTCTTCTCTGTCCCTGAGAGAGAGGACTGTAGAGCAGGCTCTGTACAGTTTGATCTCCCACCTGTGCTCTGGGGTTATGTCTGCCTTGTTAAATAAAAACCACCCAGGGAAGAAACTAGGGCAATGAACCTCTGACTGCCCACACTGCAAAACTGCTTCTTCTCTCCCTGGATCTGGTATGGGCTAATCCAGCCAGCTCTGCCTGAGACAAAACCCCAACATGGTGTGGGTGATACCTCCCCCAGGTGGCCTTCCCCGACGGCAGTGAGGGTGAAACCAAACTGGACACCTTGCATTGCTTTTATCATTACCCCTGCTGTCTTTGAACTCCTGGGCTCTTGTGCTTTCCCCTAGGGATGTGCCCTCAGCTCCATATTATAAAATCACCACTCTGGTGGACCTTGTGATAGGAGCCAAGGATCACTTCCTAGAGTGGGTAAGTGTTTAGTGGTATAAATACAGCTTGACGGGGCAACATGGCTGATTCCCTGATGCCTGGGCTACTTTTCAGTGAAACTGTAGATTTAAGGGCAGAAAGACAAATCCTATCCACCAGCTTGTCCATCCGCTATCAGCCACAGAAGGTTGTCACAGAGGGATGCAAGGAAGAAGGTTGTCTAAAAGTCAAGCAAGGGCAGGCAGGTAGTATGGGCTTTGTGTGTACACACCTTTGAGGTGCACAGCCTTGTAAGAACAGCCTAAAATTTCCATTCAAGCATAAGTTCAAAATTATGGAAAGCATCTAAGCAGAAATTTGGGAGTTAACCTCATAAAGGCCTTCCTTATGTGCTTGGTTGATTAGGTCTACAGATCTGGTGTTAGTTCCTCAGGTTACTCAAACCAGGTGACCACAAAACCTCAGAGGATTGACCTTCTGATTTCCAAATGTTTGTGAGAAAATTAATGGAAATTGGGGTCAGATTTCCAAAGGCACAGGGGAGAAGATGGAACAGACTAGATTATTTTTTTTTCTTATTTGCTATATACACATGCAGAACACATGTTTTTCTCCGCTTTGCTTCAAGACAGTTTAATTGACAACATGTTAGCCTGGGAAGGAAGAGCAGCTGACGGGGTTTAAAAATACCCTTTCCCATTGATACCTTACCTGGTGGTGTAGCTACTGAGAAGGTAAGTAATGCAATGGCACTGTGGCCCAGAGGCCTCAACATTTTTTGGTGTAAAGACAAGGTGGGGGACACCATTGGCAATCAGGTGAATTGGTCATCTTAGTGCTTTCCTTCCACTGGGACTGTCAATGCTCCATGCAATGCAAGGGAACCAAGCCCATTCCTGAAGTAAGCAGCAAATGGAAGGAGATGTTGTTCTTGTTCAGCTGCTGTAGCAATCCAGCGGCGTGACTGATGTGGTGACAGTTGCAAGCAAGCCAAATTGCTTGGGACAGTTATGAAGTTGTGAAAGACTGTTTCTGCCAGCTTAGTTTGTCTCTTTTTGATATGCACACACCCTGCTGCTACAAAGAAGATAAGGAGAAGGTTCCTTCATTCAGACACACTGGGAAGAGGTTGGCCTCCCTTCTGCTGGGCATTTTGTGAAGGAGCCAGTCGTACCTGAAAATGGCTGGGAGAGGTGGTGGGCAGGGGTGCCTACATGTAGGAATGGCCAAGAGTGGTTCATTAGCATGTTTAATATTTCAGCTGCACAGGGACAAAGACTGCTCTATGCACAGCAGAAATATTGTGGAAAGTAACTACCCACTGAGATATGCTCTACTTTTAGTTGAATTCCAGTGTTTTCCCCATAAAAACCATGATGCTCCATGGTAGGACTCTGTGTTCAACTCCAGTGCTGAACACAAGGCAGTAAAAGCACATTTAATCATGCAGTGAGAGATGACCCTGCAACAAAACAAACTGCTCTCACAGGACCTGTGGCCAGACATTGGCCAGACCTCAGGAATGCCAAGCCCTAGGCTTTACATACACAGTCCTCACAATGAAATCCAGAGATAAGATTCCCTAAACAGTGCATAAACATGATCTAAACATGCAGAACAAGGACTGCCTACCCAACAGGAAACATGAAGTTCATGGGTTTGCTGCACTGCTGTTCTACTCTGGATTTATATGCCTGAAGCAGAAAAGAAATGGAGATACCACTATCTGCTGGGGATGAAGAGCCTTCTCCTGAGAGCCAGATGAATCTTTGTATGTGCTGTCCTTCTGGACCCAGGCATTTTCTGCCCTTCGCTGCACCATGACCCAGCTTCAAGAGGAGTACTGGAGCAATGGCCCATTCAAAAAATGTCTGTCACTTATTTCAGGGTACTTTCCGGACAGGTAAGGGGTGTGCTATACAAAAGGGGTTCCCATATAAAAGATGCCTGCCATTATTCATGACATATCAGCGCTGCTGATGCAAGCAAGAATTGTGCAGAAGAGTTATGGAAGTGTAGAAGACAGTTTCTGCCCACGTCTCCCATCTTTTTTTCCACTTTGTCTCAAGATGAAGTTGGGGTGTCCCTCTACCTACCTAGTACCTAGATCCCAGGAATCTTTCTCCCCTCGCTGGGGCAATTATCAAGGCTCATGTTTCACAGCTTGGCGCACCAGGCTCTAGGGAACTATGGTGGTTGAGTGAAGTGAGGGAATGAATAGAGGGTTTCTAGGCTTGGCTGGTGGTTTTACATCTTTTTGAGATCTTCTTGCTAGACTCTGCTGTCCCCACCTTATTTCCCCTGCTATCCTGGCTGTCAGTGACTGTCAACCACCCTACAACAGGGCAATTTATGGGAGCACTCTTCAGTCAGCTGCTGATGAAAATCAGCCTAGACCAACAAGCTGAACAATGAAAGTTATCCAGCTGGTTTTCCATGAGGAGAATAAACAACAGTCCCGCAAGTGGCTCATCCAGTAGATTTGCAGTGACAAGCAGCTGAAAGGGGTAACTACTGATACAAGCCCATCCCAGAAGGATGTCTAAGTAGGTGGACATCTCCCTTTGCGTCCCTATCAACCTTTCCTCTGTCTACAAGGGAGTGTTTCCAGGAGAATAAAAACCTAAAAGAGATCCTTTCCTCCCTATGCTTTCATTATCCAAACACACTTTACAAAGAGATCTGTTTCAGTTGAGATCTACTCCACAGATCATATGTCCAGGGCAAGCCTCTCTTTCAGAGAGCTCTGCTCTGTGTGTTGGTCTTAATCATCTCCTAACTGTTCCCATGCCATTACACTCACTTAGGAAACTGATCCCTATCTCCCTGACAGAGCATTTCTTTTCAGTTCCCATTTAAATACGCTCATATGTTATTCTCCTTGGAATCTGCACAAAGCCCTGCATTGTGCGCTACACAGGGTACTAAAACTAGCACAGCTGGCTTAAACTTGCATTTTTCAAAGATTTCCCCCTCCTCTTTTGAGCAAAACAAAGCCTTTTGTATCCTTGTGGCCAAAATGATTCAAGGAGAACCACAAGGCATAGAGAGCCCCCAGCTCCTCTCCCATTGCAGTTTAGAATCCATTTCCCGGCGCAGCGTGAACATGAGGGACCATCCTATGGCACTGCCCTGTATAATTTGCTTTTCAGAGTATTTCTGAAGGGAATATATGAGAGCAGAGATGAACATTCATGCCATTTTCTCTGCCAGACTCCAGAGCTGGTAGCCCTGTAGGTTTCCTTCCCCTTCCTGTGATAAAAGATTCCTGTAACATCATCATTGTGTTTTGGTTTACCTTCTGAACCTCCAACATCTTCATGATTTTCATAATGACTTTTGGCAATGAGCAAGGTGAATATACCAGAATTAGAAACATATCTTTTTAATTCACGATGTGAGTGATTGCTTTTCTCTGGAAATGAAACAACAGAGGTTTGGGAAGGAGAGGGCAGGACAGGAGGAGAAAAATGTATTAAAAATAAGGTGTGGGGAAAAGAAGATCAGAGAGGCAGAGCTGACTCAAGACTATACCAAACACAAAGACAGATGCATGTAGTAGCAATGTTTTGCTCGCTGGATCAGCCCGACCACAGAACTTGTTCAGTGCCTGGTGCTTGCGAAATAGCAGGCGAGCACAGAGACTGTAAATAACCAGTCCCCTATCAGTGCTGCAGTAGTATCAACAGCAACACACACCCTGTCTTGGGAAAACCCCAGCGTGGCAGTGGCAATCAATGAAGGTTGAACATGAACATATAAGGAAAGCTTTCATCACATGAGTAAGAAAGCACGTGAAGTTTCAGCTGTGCCCATTTATAATTGCCTGGCACCTTGTCTTTAAGCCAGCCCCTCCAACCTCCCCTGGATCCCAACCAAACCAAAAGGTAGTTCCCTTTGCATTGTGGACTTCCAGTAGAGAGAACCTCTAGCAGAGGTCCTCCTGCTCCTCTGTGGCATGGGAGGACATGCTCCACCAATCATGGTGGTCCGTACAGGAGGTACATAAGAGACAACAGCACAGTGACAGGTAATTATCACCATGGGAGCAAGCAAAGATAGAGTGTGTGACATGAACTCTTCAAGGGATGAGAAAGGTTGTCCTTATTTGGGTCCTGGCAAGAGTCAGTTCTACAAAATGTCATGCAAATTCTGTCCCTATTCTCCATGTGTGAATGCTTGTAACTGTGGTGTTGCACGATGAGGTATGGAGAGGACTAACCAATCAGTTCCCTAAGGGCAAGTTATATGGAGGTTAAAGTAAGGCAGAGCCTGAGGATTTAGTTTTGCTGGATGTATGAGGCTCTTCTGTATGCCAGTTCATCTAAAAAAAAAAAAATAAAATAATGATGATTTTGCTGCAGAGAGCCAGCAGCAAGTGCCCCAAACATGGAGGAGCTACAGGGGCAGATGCAGGAGCTCCCTGGCACCAGTGTGCTGCCTCCCCCACTGCTTTGCAAAGCTGCCTCCGTGCTGCTGCTATTGCTGCTGCCCACAGCTCCCCTGCCTGCCCTGGGTGGCTTCACCAGGGAAGAGCCCCTCTTGCACTGGGCTGTGGTGGGCTGGGAGGCAGCACTGGGCATTTGGGAGATGGGTGGCAGGCAGTAGCCAGAGCAGACCCTGAAGGAAGAGCTGGCCGCAATGATGGTCTGAGCTAAAGCTCTCCCCTCTGCAGGGGCAGCAGCCAAGGTTTGGTGCTGAGCTCCTGGAAGTGTCCCCGGGGGCAGGAGTTCTCCAGCCTTCAATGACTGTTAATGACTGGCTGATAAATCTGGGACAAGGTTACTTTTGTCTGCAGAAGGTGGTATTAGCTAGTCCAGGTTGTTAATGAGGCTGGAAAAAGTATAATTTACTGACAAAGCTGAATCACTAGTTGTCTTCACTACAGGGTCTTGTACCAGGTCATATAGTTAAACACAAATTGTAGCTGTGTGTTTTTTAATCTGTTCTATATTTGGCCTATGAACAGACATATTGTGACTGAAAGCCTAGTTTTCCCCATTTATCTATTAAAGTCATATTCCATAACTTGAAGAAAACAAACTCACTCTAATGCAATGACTAAAATACTCCTTTCAAAACACTTTACCATGCATGTACGTTTCTCAGTTGGCAAAATATATTATTCACCCATTGTATGGTTAGATAACCTTGGGCATAAGATTTTAAAGGAACTAGTCCATTCCAAAACAAGAAGTAGGCATGGTAACTGGAAACACTGTAGCCTTATAAAACAGCCTTATAAAACTACAGCCTTATAATTTACCCTAATTAGCCAGTGATGAGCCCTCTGGCCCTTTCGTTAGATTGCTTTTTGCGTCTGAGCTTTCATTTGGTTCATGCTGGGTGCAGTATAGACATTCATTTTCGGTGAATCAGTGACAAAAACTTAAGTCATCCAAGATGACTGACTCACAGTCCCATGATTTTTAGCAACAGACATAGTGGATGGTTTTAAATACGTAGTAACACCATTTCACTGAAATCAACGTTTTGGAAAAAAAGCAGATCAATTCCTCAGAGATACTCCACACACCAATCAGTGTAATGCAGAGTTGAGTCTAATTCACCAGACAACACACCAGCTAGTTATCTGAATCACTTTGATTGGCAGGTCAGCTATAAAGATCTTTAAATCAATTAAACAATTTCACTCCAGGCTCTTTGCTTGAAATAGCTTTAAAACACAAGGTACAATTCCTGCTAGACAATTCTGGGAGAAAGTAAACACGCTATGAATGATTAGCTAACTTGACCTCAGCTTTCAAGTGTAACAATTTCTTTTATATGGAAAGTTGGTAAACGCCAATGAAAACTGATGTGTGACTGCAATTAACATTGCTGATTACTGTTGCTGTTTTGCCACCCACATTCTTTAAGAAGCCACTAGAAAAATGTTCTCGTTTCAAAGCTCATTTAGCAATGCTATCACATGAGGTGCACAGGTCATGGCTTTTACAGTGGCACAGCACACTAAACTTTCATGCTCTGCAGTATTTTGTGCACAGGCCTGTTTTTTTCCACTTGAACAGCAGCACACCAGATTTAGTTACTCCTGATTTACTCCAGCGAGAGGATATTAATCCCCTTTGCCACCAACTGTTTTATAGCATGAAATATTGTCTGCAGTTGCCAAGCACAAAACCCAGGTGAAGAAGCCCAGGTAAAGAAGGAAGACAGGTTTGGTGGCAACCTGAAAACAATGCTGACATGCCATAGTACTCGTCAGCGCCCTACAAGATGGAGCTTCCCAGAAGGGCCCTAAAGCAGTGAGACTCTGATGTTGGGAGGCAAAGGGTGTGACAGGGAGAAAAAGAAGGTAAGCATGAGCTGAGCAAGGGTAGAAATGCACGAAAGACTTAGGCAAGGTCAATGAGCTTAACTGGAGCAAGAGCTTTGAGCACAGGGACAGGAGAAAGGTGAAAAAGAAGGAAATCTTTGGACTTTGTTCATTGGCATTATTTGAGGATGTGTATCATTTCTTTGTGTACCTGGGAGCACACTGCTGGAGATACTTTACACGTGCAGAAATCTGGGTAGCTGACACCGGTGGGCAACACAGTGACATGTTTTCTGTGCTGGCAGAAGCAGGGTTGATATTTGGACTTTGGAAGGGCTCAGAGGAAGTGGACTTAGGGACATCTATTTCAGAATGGATGGAGATGTGGCACACAAATAATACTTATACCAAATAAATGGTCAAAATATTTGGTCTTGCTGAAGCAGCAAGACTGTTATGTAAGCAAAGGGACAAGTAATAAGGTCTCGTGGGCAGATGCAGTTTGTTCAGTGTTTGTGTGTAAGATAGATGCAAATAAACTTGACATGAAGGCAGGAGCTTGTAAGACGTGGACTATTTGTGCACTTCCTGAAGAGCTGCTTCAGGGGTGACTGTGAGCACAAGGCACCTCAATCCACATGGAGGCTTCCTGAGCACCTGGCCATCACACTGTCCAAACGACTGTCAGCAGAGCCTGTGCCTCAACAAAGTTAACAGCATCCAGGCTTCCTGAAGCCACGTTAAGCCTTCCTGTCCTTGCTTGGATGAGTTTAAAGACCCCAGTGAGGATGGCCTCTGACTCCTGCTGGGGAAGTTCTGCATTTACACACTGGATGGCTGCAAAATGTTGCTGTTGAAGGCACCTGGCATACCCAGAGAAACAGCCGGACTCAGATGGACACACAGAGATGAGACCATAACTCTTAGGAGCTGGCCTGGGAAGGTCCAAATGTACATTGCTAAAGTCAAATACCAAGAGGCAGGAGGTAGAATCTTTACTAGTAGAAAGGAAGTGCTTAATGACACAGTCCAGCAAGGGTTTTTTTACAGTGATGTGAAGATCTATATAGATTGAAAACAATCAGTCTTTTTTTCCCCCTCTCACTTCTATGAATGAAAAGAGAGTCTGAAACTTTCCCCTGTGAAAGACAAGGTTGAAAAGGTAGATGATGGTTTAGCATAACAGAGCTAAGGCAGAAGAAGAGGTCCTCAGAGAGCTAAGTATGTGAATAAAAATAGTTACCATGCTGAAAACACTACATTTCCTGAGACAAAAACAACTAGGCAATTCACATCTTGCATGGTTGCCAACAAGATCTGTAGCAAAAATAATAAATCAATTGTTCACCTTTAATCACTCATGAAGACCAGGCACAGTGGCTCTTTACCATATACAGGCTCTCTCAATGCCAAAATGGAGGAATATTAAGTCACATCCTTCACGATCAAAACCATGCCAACGAGATATCTTTTAGTGTAATGTACTTGTTGCTCAGCTGTTTCCAAACACTTAACAATGAATTATTAATTGAAGGGAGGTACTGTTGTTTGGTAGAGCTGATGATTTGTAGACAGCAGATCCCAAGTCTCTCCCTAGACTTGCCATTGCCTTTTTCTGTCTTTTCTTTGCAAACAATTCAGTCTTTATGAGTTTCAGCTTGTCTATCTGTAAACAGAGATAACATCTGCACACTAATACATTAAACAAACTTAGCTTTTCCTTCCATTTGCAAGCTGTCCATTAGCATCCTGATTCTGTATATGAGTCATTACTGGTCGACACATTTCTTTACATGTGCTGGTTACAAGCACAGTATTTGCTATCTAAAACTGAAACACTGAAAACCAGAACTATTTTGGCTCACTAATCCAATTTTTTCTGTAGTTAAAGAATATAAAGCTATTCTCTCTCTTGGGCACACTGGGGGGAAAAAAAACCCCAACATTTATAATTGAAAAGGAGGATATGCTTAACATGGAGTAAACCAAATCATTTCATTGATACATTATTTAAAAATTTGTCACCAGTATGTTTGTGTTGGGTTAGTATTGCTGAATGAGAAACAAGTTAGTTTTTGACTCCAGGGCTGCAAGCAGAGCAGTTCACCACTACCTCACTCCATTCACAGTTCAGTCCTAATGTCACTTAGTGTGTGACAGGCAGAAAGAAAATCATAAATGCTCTGTACTCATTTTGAAGAGTAATGATGAAAATCCCAACAGAGAGCCAAATTCTACTTTCTTCTGCACAGCAGTGGAAGAATGAATAGGGGCAAATAGACTCTGTTCCTTCCTCCACACCAGCTGGAGACTTTCCAAATCTGGTGCTTAACAGAGTGGTAAGCAGAACATCAATTAAATAGGACATGGACACAGTTCGTACACCATGACATGGAGAGGTCAAGCTCCCAGCCCTACGCTGAAACTGAATTGCTGTGGTGCATCTTCCAGGCAGTTTCTCATTGCCACCTCACTAACAAAAAAAGGGCAAGCTCTGCCTACATTTTCTGCCTATTCCTGTGTTTGCATTTTGTAGTGCTAGTCAAATTTAAGGGCAATTCATGCTGTGGCCTTGGGAGTTGTGGGAGTTGCAAATAGCAGACAGCAGAGTCTTTGTTTATTTTGTATCTCTGGGTTAATAAATCAAATCAACTGTATTCCTTCCATAGAGATGGGAAATTTTTATTATAGCATATTGCAATCTCTCACATTGTCACAGATTTGATCTTTAATGAAGATGTCGTTAAAGAAACTGGTACTTAGACTAGAGTTTTAACAGTCTCAGCACTGTACCTGTTCTGTTTTACTGCATTTCATACAAAATGCATCTTCAGACTCCTACAGATGCTGCTCAGGCTGTAGGGTTTTGATCAGAAGTGCCTTTTAGTAAACAACCAAAATAACAAGGGTTCTGGTTGTTTATCACAAAGATGTAGAAAATTCATTTCACCTCATTTTAAGCTGAGTGCCTTAAACATATTCATCATCACAATAAACTTGTGAGGATGGAAAATACTGTAACCTCCATGTCCTGGTTTCAGCTGGGATAGAGCTAATTTTCTTTCTAGTAGCTGGTATAGTGCTATGTCTTGGATTCAGTATGAGAAGAATGTTGATAACACACTGACGTTTTCAGTTGTTGCTATGTAATGTTTATACTAAGTCAAGGATTTTTCAGCTTCTCATGCCCAGCCAGCAAGAATGCTGGAGGGGCACAAGAAGTTGGGAGGGGACACAGCCAGGGCAGCTGACCCAAAGTGGCCAATGGGGTATTCCATACCATGTGACATCATGCCCAGTATATAAATTGGGGGGAGTAGGCCTGGGGAGAGATCACTGCTCGGGAGCTAACTGGGCATCAGTCGGTGAGTGGTGAGCAATTGCATTGACATCACTTGTTTTATATATTCCAATCCTTTTATTAGTATTGTCATTTTATTATTGTTATTATTATCATTATTAGTTTCTTCCTTTCTGTTTTATTAAACTGGTCTTATCTCAACGCATGAGTTTTACCTTTTTCGTTCCGATTTTCTCCCCCACTCCACTGGGTGGGGGGGGAGTGAGTAAGTGGCTGAGTGGTGTTTAGTTGCTGGCTAGGGTTAAATGATGACACTCCATTATATACTTAAGGAAACTGAGGCAAGCACAGTCTAGCAGCAATATTCCAAAATAGCACTTAGGTCCCCTAAAGAGAACTTAGACAGAAATTGGGTGTTAAACCAAAGGAGATATCCAAGAACAGCCACTAAATAACTTTGATACTTAGGAGCCCAGAATTTCCATGAAATTACCTTGACACCTGTAGACCACAGCGCTGAGGGTGTCTGCAGCAGGCAGCAAGCACTGAAGCCATCACAGCACACTGCTCCTACACTGACACCACTGAGACCCTGCTGCAACAGCCACAAGTCCTCAGCACCAAGCTGGACACGTACAAGTGCACATTTTGCCCAGTGTCAGGATGCATGCAGAAGGACTGATGAGCATCACTGCTCCTCTAGCCCAAGAGGAGCCTACTGTCCCCGGTGGGGAGGACATACTCATGGGAGGAGACATTAAAGCTGGGACCAGGGGAAACAAAGAAGGGGAGAAAAGCAGTCTCTCCCCTCCCCTTGAGGATGTACTGCGTAGCATGCAAGATTCAGGGAACAACAGGGAGTGTGAGAGAGAGTGAGATGCTCAAGCCGGTAAGGAGGTCTCCTATCCCTGAGTAGGGAAACCAGTTTTCTGTTTCCTTTTTGGATTGTTAATGCATTTTTCTTAAAAGAGTCATTGGACAAAAAATGTGATAGCAGGCACATAGGACCCATACAGAGTGATTTCCAGGGAAAACCTCATGTTAATCTGGAGTAAAAGCCACAGAGGAGTGGGAAGGGAAAGAGAAACCTCAGTAGAATTTTGTCATAAAAGGCACCAAACCACCCAGTTTATGTTCGACCACAAAATACAGTGGGGCAAGAAGATTATGTCCCAGGGAAAGTCATGCATCCAAAGGCCTTTTGTACACCCACAGTAGGACTTTACACCACCCTGTGTAGGAAGGCTTCAAGCTTTCCTTAGGTGGCTGGTGGCAGTGTCCCAAGTCAACTGGAAGCCTTCAAGTTCAAAACAAAACAGAACAATCCCTTCCTAGGGAGTTTCTTCCCGTCAAGAATTTTTGTGAGGAGTCCAGCCTCTCCCAAGAGATCTGGCAGTTGAAATCCAGAAAGCAAATGTTTAAGAGCTTCCTTTGCCCTTCTCAATCGCCTTGGCTGCTCTGGCGAGGAGGCTGCTTTTATTGTGTCCAGGGTGACTTCTTGTGGAGGACAACAAAACCCCCAGCCATGGGGCTATAATTCCCAGGCCGTCTTTGGGCCAGCAAAAGGAAGCTTTGACATATTTCAAGGCTGTCAGCTGAGGCCAGGGTTTTCTCTCTGACCATGGATGGCCAGCTGGGGACTGATTACTCTGATTTCTTGCTTGTTGCCTGCTCTTGAGCCCCTTGTCTTACAGAGCAGGCTTGCAGAGCCATATGCACCCCAAGGGGTTTTCACACAACACCACACCACCCTAAAGCATCCTCCTGGGGAGGGAAATGCAGTGAAGCACAGAGTGGGGTTCCAATGACAGCCACATCAACAGCCTCCCCGACTCAGGAAACAGAAGTTGGCCAAGATCTCTAGAAGGTAGCTTGGCTGACCATGTGCATAGGGAGGGAAGGTTTCTCTTCTGTTTCAAGCAGGAGGACCGACCTCCCTTCTCTTTTGCCTGAAGTCATTTCACCTCCCAGGATACCACAGGGGAAGGAAACCAGCCCTGCCAAGGGCAGCCAGCCTGCCCCAGTGCCAGCTCTGGAGCAGGGACAAGGCAGGCCTTGTTCTTGCTTTGGCTCCTCTCTCTCGAGCTGGGAGATGACCACCATGCTGACCAAGGGCAAATCTTGCTGGCTCTGAAACTGCTGGGATCACAATAAAACTGAAGTACTCGGTGCTTCTAAAATTGCTGTACGTCACAAACACAGCTTTCTTTTATCACCAGCTTTTGTGATTTCTGTTACTTCACGTTTTTGATTCTGACTGCTTTAACCACTTGCTGCCCGTAGCAACAGCAAGAGGCATGGGTGAAATCCCAGTCCCAGCTCCCTCTGATCTTAGGAGAAAAATATCCCTCATGTCACCTGGAGATCTTAGAGGACTTCACAAGGATTTTAAGGATGTTCAAGCCTTACATCTGTCTCACAGTGGGATACACAGAGCTGTGCAGCATCAACTCAAATGCTCCATGGATGTACAAAAAGCTGCAAAGACCTTTCTTAGACTTCTGCTCACCTGCCAGCCCACCTGCTACTGCTGGGAGCACTGGGCTTTCACAACTCATTCACCATACCGCTGGCTTTCCAGTATTTTGGAATACCACCTACCCTTTTACCAACATTGTCCTTTACCAGCTTGTGTAAAGTGGGCGACAAAAATCAGCTGTTTCAATCTCATTGGTCTGACTGCTTATGAGGTCAAAAGTGTCAAAAAATTTACTTTGAAATTATAATTAAGAGAAATTGAAAACTTACCAAGATGATGAAGACATCATTTTTCAAAGTATACATATTTGTTCCTTACAATTATATATATATCTATTCTATGTGTGCATGTGTGTATATTATGTATGCAGGTAAATAAATACACATAAATATATCCATGTATGATTTGCACTGGATAGAGTGCAACAACAAAATCTATTTCTTGAATGTGAGGCATTGCTGTCAGTCTGTGTTGGTGCTGATCCAGTTATTGCAGTGAACTTCAGGTGGGCATAATTTCTGCCACTGCAGGATCTTTGAACAGCCTAGACTGAAGCAAAGTCTCTGCTTGCACATTTTAGTTTCATGGCCCATTATCCAAGGGTCTGCAGTGTCCCATTTATATATTAACATTGATTTTTATGTACACACCTTTGCATCTACAGACATTTTACAATCAAGTCTATACACCAAAAGGCATAGAGCTGAAGCTTTTACAAAAACAGTGGACCTTAGCCAATCCACAAGCATGTCTACAGTGTGATATCTCATCTCTCTGCCATGCTCTAATATTGGTATTAGATAATCATCTCCCTATCATAGTTAGAACATGGAAGAAAAGGGGAAATATGGAGAAACTTTTAACTTGTTTGAAGAAAAGTACTCTGGATTGCCTCTTAAGAGATTTTTGTTTGGCTTACTGATTTACTTTGTTTTATTTAAAAGTTCTGTTCTCTCTGCCACAGAGATGTTTATTTAACAAGGTTGATGCTTTCTTTTTCTGAAGTTATAATTATATTAGCATTGCAGACTGAAGATTTAATCCAAACCACATATTTTTTTCAGGCAGTGCTATATCCAAAGATTATTTCTTGGCTTCAGATATAGCTCTTTAATCTATGGGTCAGATTTTCAACAGCTGTTTTATATTTATTTACACCTGCTGACTAGGAAGGCCATTGCATCTAACACGCTGAGGCCTAAACTAATTGCCAAGGTCTCATTAGACAACTGCTTAGACAATCCAGTCCTGATGTATGTACATGTTTGCACAGGTCTTGAAAGCAAGGGCAGGGAAAATAATATTGTGATTCTTTACATTTAAAATAACATTGTGACTCCTTACAGTTATTATATACTGATCCAGATGCTACAATTTTTTCTCCTGTTACTAATAGCTGATTTCAGTGATACAATATGATTACCAAAAGCAGAACCTCTCTCGTTAGCCATGAATAGGGTGACCAGTGCTGCATATGACACAGACAGCCCCTGCCGAAAATGCTTATATCTCAACAAGACAGTCACAGAGCAGACAGTGAAAAACATGACGAAGGAGCTGGCTTAAGGGACAAATAGCTATAAATTATTATAAAAACTATTATAATAATTTCTGTAATTACATAAGAGACCGTTACCTGTTTGACGATACAGCAAGCATTGGTTTGTTCTCTGGTCAAAAAATAAGTTAGTGACAAAAGAGTATCCTAGCTGTCTTTCCTGGCTTGTAATGCCAACTGTATTCAGCAGCTGACTCTAATAAAAGTCATCTGGCTTTTTTGAAACAAGCAGGAGGGGAGGGCAGCAGCTTGGTGGGTGACCTCAATTCGCTGAGCTGCAAGGCCAGTTTTTTAGACTCCCCTTTTATAAATGCTGCAATTATCTTCTGTACATAATTCCAGTTACAATTCTGATTGGAAAATGGAGCTGCTTAAGGGAGCTTACAAGACAACATCTGTTCAATAACAGACATCTGTGCCAGAACAGCAAACCAGGGCTGCCTGAGACAGGGTGCTCAAGTGAGATGCATGCACAGACCCACATCTGTATGTGCTGCCATGGACCAATATTGGTTCTTCTTCCAGCAAATACTGTTTGTAACCCAGACCAAGTTCAATTGCACTCTCTGCCCCATCTCAAAAGGCATTCCAACTTCAGTCATTAAGGAATGCTTTAAAAAAAAATCTTATAAAAGAAACCTCTTTGTGATGTCCAGCAATTCCTTAAACAAAATGACTTCAACAGATAGCCATCCCCTACCCAGTGCAGAGAAGCTGCAACAGGCTTTTACAACTAGTTTTCAAGTATCTTTTGCTGAATCTTTGGACTTATTTCATCCCCTTTCGCTAGTAGATGACTAGAGAATTAGTTGATTTCACTGCTAACCCACCTCCATCCTACTCTGCAGTGTCCCTGTCTGGGTGACAACAGCAAGCCCACTACTTACACATGGGTCTATTTGCCCCCACTTATGAGAAGAAGTTGGAGCAAGCAGCCCTTCCAACCTATTGTTGCCCAAGCCCAAGCCCTTGTGTTGTGTGTAGGGCTACTTGGTGAATTATACACAACTCCCACTGAGTTTTATTATACTTTTGCTTGTTCCTCAGGTTTAACCCTAAAGGACTTTCCAATTCCTGCCTCTTCTTGCCTATTCCAGGGTAAAGAACTGGTTAACAGCTCTGGATGGAGTCTGCATCTAAAGACTCATATGTGCTAGCAAACTGGCCAGTTCTGCCTATAAAGGGGTATTGCAAACTACTGTAGTATGTGGCCTAAGTAAAATGAAAAATATTCTCCTCTCCCAATCTTTCCTTTTCCATCCCCTCACTATTGACAGAGCCAAATTATGGCATGACTGTTTCTCCTTATTTGGGCAAAAGTCACGAGATCTGCTTCTAAGTGAGCAAAAGCTTTTAAATGAAGAGACCAAGAAAATATATGTGTCCTGGTTTCAGCTGGGATAGACTTGATTTTCTTTCTAGTAGCTAGTATAGTGCTATATCTTGGATTCAGTATGAGAAGAATGTTGATAACACACTGACGTTTTCAGTTGTTGCTATGTAATGTTTATACTAAGTCAGGGATTTTTCAGCTTCTCATGCCCAGCCAGCAAGAATGCTGGAGGGGCACAAGAAGTTGGGAGGGGACACAGACAGGACAGCTGACCCAAAGTGGCCAATGGGGTATTCCATACCACGTGATGTCATGCCCAGTATATAAAGTGGGGGGAGTAGGCTGGGGGGTGTGGATCACTGCTTGAGAACTGACTGAGCATCAGTTGGCAGGTGGTGAGCAATTGCATTGTGCGTCACTTGTTTTGTATATTCCAATCCTTTTATTATTATTCTTGACACTTTATTATTGTTATTATTATCATTATTATTTTCTTCCTTTGTGCTCTATTAAACTGTTCTTATCTCAACCCATAAGTTTTACTTTTTTTTTTTCCCAATTCTCTCCCCCACCCCACTGGGTGGGAGGGGAGTGAGTAAGTGGCTGCGTGGTGCTTAGTTGCTGGCTGGGGTTAAACCTGAGAATAAGGAAGCAGAAAACCAAAGAGAAACACCTTTAATACTTAGACGCTTTTGAATAGAAAGATTATAAAATGGCCAAAATTGTTATTTATATGGAAGGACATTGCTCTAAGGACTCTCATCACATGGGATCGATGAGTTTCTTTCTCAAGACTAATTGAGAGGTGCAGTCTAGAGCATACTATAATGTGCAAGAGAGTAATACTTGATATTGGATAATACTTGAAGTTGAATAATAATGAGGAAGCTTCATCATGTGCACTGTAAAGAAAAATTGCTGAACTGCCTAAAGGTCTGTCCTGCCCCACACCCTCTCCTTAGAAACACTCAGCGATGGGTGTCTCTAAAAGTCACAAATCATGTCATGGCACATACCCTGTCATACCTGATCCACCCGCCCTGCTTCAAGTATACTGCTGGCTGGCAGTGAACAGGAAATTTAAAATACTAGAGAGACTTGAAAATGTGAAAATGCATCACTGGGCTCACCCCTGCATTACCTGCTCAAATAAACTCTTTCTGAAAGTAATTTTCCAAATTTGGACAAATGTCTGCTTATGCCTTCTGCTGGACCTGAAACTAGAAAATAGGGAATGAGGAAGGAAGGAAAGATTATTTTTTAGTTCATTTTAGTCCTCTTCCCTGTCTGTTTGGTGATCCTCCAACTGGTTAAGGACAGGGCTGTGGGACCAGTCTTTGTTCCAATGTCCATGTCATCTACATGCTGCTGTTTCACTTTAGCGGCTCTCCTGAAAAGCTCTGTTTGCTGTCACTTCCCCATGCTGTTTACCATGTGCACTACAACTGGTCTTAATCGGCACCAGAACCCATTAAACTGGGCTCCGTGTGAACATCTACAAAGAGCAATTCAGGAGTAGAAGAATTTGAAATCTCTGCCAACCTGAAAGCAAAGTTATCTGCTGCCAACAAATTGTGAATTTCAGATGATGGTGTTCCAATTTGCAAATACAAGCTCTCTATCTCCAAAAGTGGGCAGATCCCCTTTCCTAACACCTAACCAACCCTGCCAGTACTACTGCCTCCACATTTTGGGGCAAGATCTCCTGCAAAGCCAAGTGCAGGAGAGCCTGAGAAGATTGGGTGTCTCTGAATGTTACCTCTGCCAAGAGACTGCAGAAGATTATTTGTGGACCTGAACTTCAGATGAGTTAGATGTCAGCTAGCAGATTCACTGAACTTTTTGGCTGGACCATTGCCCACTTGCCTGCAAGAAACTGGTTATTATATTGTCCCTAACTCAGCCTCAAGAGTTTGGAGTGGAAGTGATTAGACATGTGAGCTGTGGTTTGGGAGACATACTTGCTGTCTGCCAAGGGACGTGCAGACAATCACGTAAAGCAGAAATGCACACACTCACGCAGCACCACTGTTACCGAAGAGATGAAACTCCTATTGCAGCAGCCGTGACTCAGAGCAGCATTTGCATATCCTTGATCAAGAAAAAATAAAAAAAGGACCAACAGCTGAAGAAGGGTGGGATGATAAAGGAACAGCCAAGAAGAAGAAAGGCATATTCAGAAGTGGGTGAGGCTTTCCTCACCTGGGACGTGCTGCTTTGCACCTGGAAATGTCTGCCCAGGCACCGCCCCGGCACAGCCCACTCTCCTCCTCACGTGCAATATTCCCATGCAGGCTGATACAAGCAAGCAGGGGCTGTAGGATCTGGCTTTACCTTGTCTGGGCAGGGTGAGCCTTTTGGGATCTGTATTTCAGCAGGAGGGAATTATGCACATAATGGCAGTTTTCTACACCCATATTTGTACACCATTAAACTCAAAGATGGGTGTTTAATTTCCCCTTACTCTGGTTCCCAGGAGTTAGACATTATAAGGCTGTTGACTTTTGAGATTTTCTGTTAAAGGCATAATTGCTGAAACCCCATGAGGTTTGAAATAAGATACTGCATTATTTTCACACACCCACATACACAGAAAGCAATTTTACTAACTGAAATCAAGATTACTCCCTTTAATTAACAGAGCCCTTAAAAAGAAGGTTACTACTTAAAGTGTAAACTGAGACAGGGGTGAAAATAGCCGCTTTTGGAGACACAAACAAATGTCACAGTACTTTTAAAGGAAGCTCATTTGTTTCACAATGAGATCAGGATAAAAGGGAGCACCACACTTTCACATTGGTGGAATTCTTTTCTCCCTTACCCTGGTGACACACACATATGTCCAGCTACAGAAACATGTCACTGAAGATGCTTATGTTGAAAGAATTCACGAGGTGCAATGAAGCATATTTCGTTTCTGTTCCTAAACAAAGGGACTGGATCCCACTGTCAGATGGAAATCTCATCACCGGCAATGCCTTTTGAAAGAAGGGTCGGGCCCTGCTCCGATGGGGGAAGGAAGTGATAGGCAGCCATTCCAGAAAGACTTTAACTAAAGCAGTCTTCTGAGGAAGGAGAGGCAAACACTCATGCAGAGGGCATCTGAGAAGTTACTTCACACCACTGATGTCCCAACACCAGGTCTGGATGCAGATGTCTGCCCCAGGGTGTCCCCACATGCAGTCTAGCATGACCCAAGATGAAGCATCTGCAAGCTGGCCAAGCTAGAGTGGTGTCTGGGGGTACAAGGGTTTGCTGGGCAGCTGGGAAGGACACCTGTAGACAATCCAAATAGTTTGACCTGCCTCTGTGTGTCCTTTTGGCCTGAGTAGTAGGGCTGCTTGCTAAATCCCCTTATAGCCAGGGAAAAGGGGGCCTGTGAAGTGCCTCCAGCCTGTGGTCACTGTCAGAAACGACACAGGTCCAACAAAAGAGGCTCCAGCATTGTTGCAGACCTCTGTGCTCTAGCAGGTTTCATTCCTGCAGAATAAGCAGTGTTTTGCACATGCTGGCAAGGTTTCCTGGGTCAGGACTGGGTGCTTTGTAATAAAGGTACCATGTGAGGGTTTCAGTGAGTCCACCTCAGCTTTTTAGATCTCCCCCAGAGTTACCAGGATACCACAGCCCTTACAAAAGCAATCCTCTGATATAAATTGGCATCGTACAGCTGCTGTGGTATGAGGGCCATAGGGTCAGGCAGCTTTCAAAGCACTCTTGGAAAAAAAATGTATAGAACAAATGTGAGAAAATTATTGTTTAAGCTACCCTAGAGAGTTTAACATGGTGGTAACTGAAAACTGGCAACTATACAGCCTTACAGCCTTCCTGTGAGATACTGAAATTTTTTGGTTATGGTTGTTTTTTGCAGATGGCTTTCTCAAGATCATCTTACACATCCATGCTGGAGCAGACAACAAAGGTTTTATTATTCCCACATTCTCCTTTTTGCTGTAGGCCCTGGACACACATTGTTTTGCCTCCCAATTTAAGCAGGTTAGCTTTATTTCCTAATGTTAATGCAATCTTTGCTGTAAGGGAATGTTGCAACTGGATATTGATTTGTTTAAAAAAAATAGGACAGGTCATTTCTATTCTTCATGAACCTCATCTTCCCTGTTGCTCTGGCAGAGCTGGAGGATGGAGGATCTCCTCTTTCTCTGTCTCGCCACACTCCACATTTCTTCTCAGCCTCCTCTTGTGGCAAGTCCTTCACTCCGCTGTGGTCACCTTTCTTTTTTTTGCTTTTTTGCTGGCCTTTTCCCTTTCTGTGGGTGGCAGGCCTATCCCTGCCTGTTCTCTTTCTGTTCTTTCCTTCCTTCTCTTTTTGAGGCCTTTGAGAATAATTTTGGCTGAAGACTTCTACAAGAAACTCAAAGTGAACCTAAAACCACAACAAAAACAATCAAAAAGTCTTAAGATTCAAACCTTGATGTTCAGACTCATTTAAGGCATGGAAACAACATGGAAAATTTCAGCCCAAAGCCCTGAAATTTAGCAGTGTTCCTAGTAACTGGAAAGAAGGTTTTAGAGCCAAAATGCCAGGTCAGTATGAAAAAACAGAAGTGGTCCCAGCTCAACCCATCACTGTTTCCATGCAGTTTGATGGAAGTGCCTGCTCTCCTGGGTCTGATCATACAGCACACGAGCTGCCTAATTTTACTTGGGAAGCTGAAGCCGAAAGTGTGACAGATCATTTTGGCACCTTATCGTTCTCATCGTGTACTTATCATTTGCTTCGATTTTTTTCAGATACAACAGTCCTTTCCATCAGACTTTGCTGTTTGTCACATAGATACTTATTAACCAGTCAAAGCTAATCATTTGGACATCAGTGGCTTGGTTTCTTATCTTCAATATATATTGTGATCACATTTCATATGTGTATACAAATGCATGGACACAGCAGAAAAGCAGATCCTGCTAAGTCTGGAAAAAATATTTCCATTTACAGTCAATGTGCCTGCAGGCCTCCCTACTAATGCACATTTTCACCACAATTTCACCACAATTTCTCCACAAGAGGAGAAAAAGATCTGCTGCTGCTTCATTTTTAAATGCACAGATCCTACCAAAGACTTCTTGAGAGCCACAGACCAGTAACTGTTGGTCTAAAAGGCAGCTGTGGTTTGTTAGTAAAAGTCTGTGTCCATGCAAAATACACGTTGTAAAAACAGGACTGTGCACATGGAGTTTTGTCAGCAGATGCTATATGCTGTAAAAGCACTTGCATGTTGGTGGTCCTCAAGTCTTTCCCATCCTCCATCAAAATGATCAAATCTCACATTCTAGGCCAAGATTATGGGCTTCTCCCTTACAATGTCCCATACTCCACCAAGCATTGCAGCACTGTACCCTGTTCCCATCCTTTTATCCCATGTGCCGAGCTAATGGATCCTGTAATCATGTCATCAGCCACCCCAGGGTGTTATACCTGACTAATCGAGTAGACTGTCACATGCAGGGTGTTAACTCTTCGAGCTGGGGGGAGACCAGGCAGTGTGTTGCAGGTGACACCTACCCCTTCCAACCAAGACCATTGCACGAGCCAACCCTTCACACATGTGCCTTGCCACATGGCTCTGTGTCCCACATCCTGTGGTGGGTCCTTTGGCACCTTCCATCAAACTGTTTTGTGTGGTAACCGAGGCTAAGAAAAACTGCTGATTACGGGGGGCAACTGCAGAAAAAGGGAAGGATGTGAGTGCTGATGGCTCAGGATAAAGTTGGAGAGGGCACCAGAGAGGGGCACCAAGCAGAGCCCTCCAGACAACATCCACTGATACTGGAAGGTGTCCAGAGATGCTCTGTTTGGAGATGCAAGTGCAAGCAGACCCATGACTGCTGCAAACAGTTCCCCTCCCGATGGCATGGCTGGCCAGCTTTGGCAGGGCTGGCAGGATACCGCTGAATAGGTTGTGAGTAAACAGGACAATTCAGCCTCTCTAATTCTCTACCTAGCTCCTCTTGCCGAATTGTCATTAAGAGTGGCAACTCTTTGGCTGCCCATGTGCTTAGGAGAAGGCAGCCGGTGCTCTGAATGATGGCAAGACCTTTCGGGGCATTGCAAACCTGCCATCACACAGAAATCTTCCCACTGCGGGAGGGGAGGTCTGGTTGTCCTCCTGCTCTCTTATTCCATTCTCCCCTCAGTGCTGGTTCCTGAAAAGGGATCACATGTGTGGAGGTATTATTATTAGTAAAGCTAAAAGCATTTTTTTCCAGTGAAAAGGTTCCATAAACCCTTCCATTTTTCCCTCCCTCTCCACATGTCTTTAATTAAAAATTTTCAGTGGTTTTGTCTCCTTAAATAGCAAAATGCTTCTTTTTCAGTTCTGGAATCCCAAACAGTAATTTTCATGACATTATTAAAACAAATATAATAGAAAATACAGATAAATTTGGGGGCCAGATCACTGTGTCATGATTATGTTGTGTCTGTCCTACAATAGTGCATTTATGATCAGCCTAAGGATGTCTCTGAAGATTGAAACTGGCAGTCCACTTTTAAGCTCTTTCACAGATGATTACAGCAGAGTTGCTGAAAGCAGGATAGCAAGGTCTAAGCAAACAAAACTCATCTGAGCAAAGCAAAGCATAAAGAGCAATGTGACACAGAGACTGCTGTTTATTAGCAGTACTGTTCAGGCTAGTCAAGCATACATGTTGGATTTACGTGATGGATGGAATGAAGACAGTGGATCCCATCAATCTGTAAACCAGAGCTGCGTGGATGGGGCTGGCTGTTGCTGGCAGGTTGAATCTGTACAGTCTTTGGACAATTACCTGCCTTCCTACAACCTTCAGAGTATCAAAGGAGGGGGGCATAAATGAGTACAAAATACATTGTCTATGCAGAACTAATAATAATATAAAGAATACAAATGTTGACCTCAGGTTTCAGATACCATGAGGAGAAATACTAGTGTCAATGAGAGATGTAGTGTCTGATTCATATCGTTTCAATTAGTGTACCAGGGGACTAAAAACAAATCCATATTTGCTTACAGAACAGTTAGGCACCAAATAATAACTACTTTCAACCTAAAAAGCCACATCATCTGTGACTGCAAAGATGCACATTTGCAACTTTAAGGTTCATGCTTTCAAGACACTTGGTAATTCCAAGAGAAAGGCAGGAGCACTAGCCGACACACAGAGACTTGGTTCATTTTGCCAGTGATGACACAGCTCATGTTGACAAAAACGTTTTATCAAATTTCCTCCCAGATTGCATCAGCTATAAAAATATATATAATTGTGCTCCTACTGAGTGTATATCTTGCCTCTCCATGGAGAGTTTGTGGGCAATATTGCTATTTTAGTTCACATTATGATTCTTTCCCACTCTAAGTCAATACAACAACGTCAGCAAATCTTTGTATTTTAGATTTGCCCTAACCTGGAAGTGCTGGGGAGAATGGGGATGTTTCCTGATGTGCTTGGATGCAAACCACGTCTGGTCTGGCCCGAGCTTAGGTGGACTGGCCCTTCACTTCAACCCTTCACTTGCCAAAAGTCTGGGTTTTAAGGCTGGGCATAGCTCTCAGCTAACATATTGAAATGTCATGTAAATTTGTTCTGACAGTTTCCGATGGTATTTTGCTGTGCTGTATGGATCCAGGATGCTGCTGGCTGAGGTCTGGCTGGGTGATACTCAGTGTATCTCAAATGTAGACTTCCTTCTGCACAGAGACTGCTGGGTGAGGGGATCCCTGAGCAAGGGACTGGACTGCTGTTTGCTTGTGTTTGGAGGATCAGATGTTTGTGTCTCCATTAAAAATAAACAACAATAACCCCAAGAAATAGCTGACTCCAGGAAATTTCCTTCCATATCAGAAGCAGAAATTGCAAGGTTTAGGCAGCCACTAAATGATGTGTGCACAGGACTCAAATCTATTTGTTGCATGAAGCATCAATATGTAATTCTTTTGGATTTTGCTCCTCATACTGTTTATAATGAAGATTAAGGAAAGAATATTGTTTTAGCCAGGCCACAAGGAATCCGAGATGCTTATTTTTATCATAGTTCTCCCTACAGGATTGCAATTATTTTTTCTGGCAAAATGTGATTTAAATTTTCTTTTTAATGAAAGAAGGATAAAGCCTATTGCATTTCATATTTTTTCTTTGGAAAGTGTCAAAAGCCCATTATTCTGTTCTACCTTCCTGCTACATGCTGAGAGTTCATTTGAAGAAGAGTTGTATCATATCAGATTTCAGGGAGAAATTGAACTTCAGGTGCCTTGGACACTTTTTCCTCTTTCAAAGTACAAAACTGTCCTCTGATACATCATTTCTCAAAACAGGATAAAATCATTTTGGACACACTGTTGAAAAACTTCAGCTTTTACCTCATGCTTTTCCATGCATCAGTTAGTTTGTTGATGGAAAGAAATTAACTTTTTATGCAAAACCTGTGTCTTGCATAGGATGTGGAGGCTTCTCAAATAGGCCTGAAAAATCAAGGTCCATTGCTCTGCCTCCTGTTAAGTGGCAGGTTCATTTTAGGTACAGGAGCAGCACTTGCAGATAGCAGCCAAAGGCCCTTATCCGAGATGAGATGTGGCAATTGTGTCACTCGCCCATGTTTGGGTGTGTTTGCTGTGCATTGGCAACGAAAAGCACTGCTTCTTGGGGAGGATGGATGCTTGCACAGCCTGTGATGTCCCTAATTTTCTTCTTAGTGAACTGATGACATTGTCACTCCAGCAAACCTCACCTGTCCTCCAGCTCTTTGGCAGTTTAACCACATTGCACAATGTCACCTTCCACACCAGATGAGCTCATTTGGCTTCAGCAACCACTGAAGACCTTCACAACAGACTTGGGGTGCGGGTAAATGGAGATCTTGAATGTTAAACTAAATACTGGTAACACTGGAACAGAACCTGAGAGTCCTGACACACCGATCCAGTTTCCCAAAAGGATTTGCTCCATAGACTATACAAGAAAAAATAGCCGCATAGAGGACCAGACTACCAAACCAATGAATCACAATGTCAAGCTCTCTCTGTTTTACTGTTAATTAATTACTTCATGTACAGTGTTACTGATTAAACATATTTGGAGCAGTTGTACAAGGGAATATCCTGTAGACTACTAATTAAAATACTCTCTGGCCAGGGGTGAACTCTTCTGAAGAAAACAGGGACACAACCCTGGGTCACACTAATCAATGGGCTTCTGGTTAAAGAGCAATGGCAGTTTGGATGTGATTCATTTCAGCAGTGTTTGACCAGATTCTTAGGCTGGCATAGAGTCTAAGCAAGCCAAAGGAGAGTGACACGCCAAGGTGATGATTCATGCTTTTTTTAAGGAAAGCAAACAGAGCAAAGAAATGAGGGGTAAGGAAGAGCAAAACCGAGTAGCAAGAAGTGGAATGGACACCAGGAAAGGGACAGAGCCAAACTGTAGGAAGCTGTAATGTTCCAAAAATGTCACAGGGCAAAGGAGGAGGATCAACCATGGAGAGGCCAGGGACCCCAGTTAGGCAAGTCCCAATGCAATCTGCTGATGTATGGCTGTCTCCCATATGGCCAAACCCCACAGCTGAGAAAAGCAAGGAGTTGCCCACATTGTGGGTCTTGATGGGGCTTAGGTTTGAAATGACACTGAGCCCCTTCTGAGCAGAAGTTTAAATGGGACAGCAGACACAGCATGGAAAGCATAAACTGCCAGAAGTTACAGGTGGCTTCAGATGCAGAAAAATTATTTGAGCTTCTCTTGGCACTTGTGGCACTTGGACTGTGGTTTCCCCTTGCGTTTATAATCAATAAATTAAAAGGACATCTCAGCTTTAAAAAATATCAGTAGCTGCCCTAAATTGTGGTTGCATAATCCTGAAGGCAGGCTTTTACTGTAGATTAAATACACAACTTTGCTGACTATAAACCCTCCCTTTACAAACCAGTACCAAGAATGAACTGTTTGTGGAAGCCCTCTGGTCAGGTGAATCTATTTAATGAATAACAGCTATAAATATACACTCAGCAAATTTCCATGTAAAGGCAAAGGGCTTAGCCCTTCCCAGGGCAGAGGCAGTGGGGGAGTTGTAATGTTGACAACTGAAACAGGGTCAGATGTTTTTCCTATATACTGCTGAGACAGCTGAGCTGCAGTGCAGAGTTGGAAGAAGCAAGAGTAGCTGGGCATTGTCTCTTTTTTGGATCTCATCCTGTGTGATTTAAAAGTGGAATTCATCTCTGATAAGAGGCACATCAGTCATGCAGGCAATGCAGAAGCACCTATACAAGACAATCCGTCCCATCCTTGAAGGAATGTTTAAGAGGGGTTGAATTGTCCTTCCATGTGTTTATTTTCCCCACTGATTACAGAGGGAGAGTACAAGATTAGTTTGCATTAGATATCACACATTTAGGTAGGCAAAATTAGGTAATCCCATCCTTGAGAGTCCTTCTATGAACTGCAGGGAGAGATAATATGAACCCTTTCATGTGAGCACATATCATAGTGAGACGTAGCAGCTAGCTTATGAGAGGTGTGTGGAAAGCCTTTGTGTACTCTGCCTTAAAAATTATGAGCATCCCACACAGTGAGAACAGAGTGGAGCCCACCAGGTCCTGCTCTGCATGTCCACGGTGAAGAACCACCATGTGCCAGCCAAAGGGTGCCATCCTTCAGCTTTTTTGTCACAACTGGGAGAGCCAGATCCCGGGGCCGTGGCTGGGACTGTGAAGCATGACCTCAGTATAAATTAAAAATCAGGATCCAATTAGCCATGGCCTCCAAGTATCTCATAAAGCAACCAAACATCTCTTTCGTGAAATTTGATAAATAAAGAAAAGCCCCAGTGATGATAGTAATACTTATTTGTACCTGTATTGCTACTGCCAAGAAAAAACAGAATCTGCCTGAATGGGGCTGCCAGTAGTTGAAGTCTTTTGTCTTTGTGCAGCAGGGAGCTGCGTGGATTTTTTGTGTCTCTGCACAGAAACTTAACTTCACTCTCAAACCCCCCCCCACCCCCCGACTATTTCAGTTGCTCTTCTAAGTGCAATACTGCCCACCACTCAGGAAAAAGTAGATGAGCTTCTGCGTATTGACCATGGGATAAATATCTCCATCTAGTTGCCGTGGAGGTGCTGGAGTTGCAGCATCAGCTTGCACCTACATGTGCCTCCAAATTCCAATCTCACATATCCACCTGAGCTCATGGCTGCTGCCAGCCCAGGTGTCGCATGGGACCTAGGTGTGAAGGGCTGCTAAGAATTTGGTGCGGTACCTCCTGGGAGGGGTCTGTTAGGGAAATCTCCTGCCACAGTCACATTGAGATAAGTGGCTAGAATTAGGCTGCTAAGAGTCCTTCAGAAGCGTTTTTCCATCCCTCCTTTTTGCAGGGAGTGCAGAATTCCCTTCCCTTCCCACGCTATGGTATTTGCACAGATGCTTGAGATGAGGGTTTTGTTCAATGCCACACCTATAAAAAAAATACACCCAACACTATTTTAAAACTCAATAAAGTTTAAAAAGAGAAAAAATAGTAAGCCTTTACCTGGACAAAATCAGAGTAAGACATTCCTGTATCTTATCTCAGGTTGTAAATGAACAAGAACTTTCTTAACGTAGTACTTGTTAAAAAAATGAACAAATTTGAACAGGAAAGAATGGCAGTTTGGTAATTTGTGGTGTGTAAAGTTTTAGGAACAGCCTCCAAACAATTGTTATCAAAAACCATTTGTTTTTTTTGACAATACTTTCAGTCTTTTAAGTACATTGTGTTTTAATAGCTAGTTTATTTCATTTAAAGTATATTAAACACAGGACTCTCTAGTCCATTAGCAAAAAAGAGTAAAATTAATGCATGGTAGGAATTAAAATGGCTAAATTAAAATTTAAGATGGACATGAAATGAAATCTTGGATCTATATGTAATGGAATTATTTCGACTCTTTATTTCAATAGAGAAATCTCTACATCAGAGCAAATATCCTGAAATTTAAATTTCTTAATCTAAATATACTTGAAAACCCCTTATACACCAGACACTTAGACTGAAGAACATTTGGATTTGAGCTAGACTTTGAAGCTGGAAAGTTCATTCCCAGAGCAGAACTTCATAAATGAGTACCATGCCTCCCTGCAGTTGTTGCTTACATTGCAGTCCAATTTATATAAAAATAAACTGAGAGTTTGCTGTTGATCTTATCTAATCCCACCCTATCCAGTAAAGGACCTGTGGGCTAGAAACAGTTAAGGCTCCAAAATCAAGCAAAAAACCTTTCTACTTTTGGGGTACTTACTTAAACTCATTAGACTTTTCAGGCATCATTTCTTGGTGACTGAAAGCACCCAAAATTGAAGTAATCACTTTTTAAAAGGAGTGGCCATACTTCGATTTTGAGAGGGGCTTGATTTTTCCAGGATGATGAAGGTCTTGTCTGGCACACAAAATGGAGCAGGATCCTCAGGGGACCGAGCTGCTGCCCCAACATAGTTTCAAGACTGCGAGCAAACATGGGGGAATAGGTACCTGATTGCTTGGGCAGGCAGCTGAGTGCATGTGCAGAAGCTGATCGGTACACTGTTTAACTGGGTGGTGCTGAAAGATTATTGAACATCTACAGTTACTGAAGTCCTGATTTATATGCCTTGATACTTTTTGCCAAAGGGTTGTGTAAAAATTTTAGGTGCAGTTTTAGTCCAAACCTAAAAGGAGAATATGGCAGAGCTTAAGGCTAGAATTGGCTGACCAGGACATGCAAAAAACATTTCATTAGGGTATCTGAGAGCTGCACAAAAATACAGGGAGTAAACAATTTGCACTGGAAGATTAAGATGACCCCAGGCTCCAATAAATGCCTGACAAGATTAGATTCGATTTTTCTTTCCTGAGGTCAAGCTGTTCTTTGTTCTGGCAAATTTATTTAACCATATTAACCTCCTCAGAGATATATTTTATGTACACTTCCCATGTGTTACAGCTAAGCCCAGGTCATCCTTTAATATTGTATCATGAATGGATACCTCCTTGTTTGACCAGTGAATAACCTCCCACTCCACCCCAAATAAGTATGAAGTTTTCATCTCTGTAGCAAGACCATTTACTATTATTAGTTCCTTAGAAATACTGCTTTTTTTGTATATTTATGTAGGGGTACAGGCAGAAGGGTGTGAGCAGGTATGTGTGTGTACACATGTGTGAGCATGCAAGAGAACTCCTAAAATTAATTGCCTTGGCTCACAAAACCTTTTGGATCTGTTTACATTCCTGAGGCAAATTCCTTAATATATCTATAGTTAAACTGTTCTACAGCCTCTAAATGCATGGCTTTGATATGCTACCCACCTTCCCTGAGCAGGGAATCACAGAGAACATTTAGTGCCTGCAGAGAATAAATGTGCCCCTGATACAAACACAGCAGCAACGTGTTAATACTCACTGCTAATGCTACTTAATCCTGAGGATAATGTATTGGATTTTCTGCATATGATCTTAATATAGCATGGGAAGGGGACATTGTTTGGTTTGGAGAGTGCAGAGGTGAGGAGGAGGAGGAGGAGGAGGGAAGGGTTTAAATAGCTTCAGTAATGACCTCAGTGCTGATGAGGGACTCCCACTCACATAAGGAGTTATGCAGAGTATTTGAATTGAGCAAGATTTGGCCCAACGTGTCAGATAATTTGTAGTATTAAGGGCTGGGCAGTGTTCATTCAAGATAGAGGTAAGAAGCAGTTGTACTCTTACAGGAGAGCGGGTGGGGGGGGTTCCTTCCCCAGCCCTTGACGCCATATCACTGCCATACCCAGTGACCTTTCAAGGCCAAAAGTATTAGTTGAAATATAAAGGTTTGGAAAATAGCAACCAGCGTTGCTCATGTATCCCCAGTTTTCTCCCAGCAACCTCAGAACTGACCCTCTTCCACATGGATTTGCAAATCAGGACAGGGCAGTCCCATGAGGACCATGCTGTCCTATGGCCTTAGATAACTGAAATGGAGACCTACATCTGCATGGCTGGCACGTGTGCACCACAGGGCGGAGATGCTTATGGGTTCTCCTGTCTCTGCTCTATGAAAGAAAAAGAAAGGTCTGGAAAAGGTGAAGGAGAAGTGAATCTACAGCTCCAAACAGTGGCTCAAAGAAAATGCAGGAGTTAGATGCTTTTGGGCAGAGTGCTGGGCTGGAAATGCAAATGTGGGTCTGCACCCCTTCTTTTCTGCATCCTCTTACTTTGATATATAGGATTAGCTCTGAGGAATACCTTGTTCCATCATCAGTATGATGGAGCGCATCTGCCGTTTGGCCAAACCTCTCAGGGAAAGCCAGTAGCAACATGCTACAACCTGTTGACAGAATATATGTATATATCTGTTTGCTCTTCCAAAGTAAATATCACATCAAAAGAGTCAGTTATGCAAGAGATATTTTAAATGCAGTAGCAAGGTACTGCTGCAGATTATCTTATTCAGTTTACCAGTCTTCCTGTTGTTGGAGGCTGGTATTTGAGAATGTGACGTTCACCAAGATGGTGAGTCACTGGAGTTTATGCAACAAGTGCTTTACATAACACTTTGCCTGATTTTTTAATGCAAGGTAAAGAAATGAAATCAGTTCAGCATTATGGAAGTATATATTTGTTTTGGGGAAAAAAAGTCACTTATATCTGAAGTTCCTTTTATTTTGAGCGTTTGTAAGACTAAACACTTTTTTACTTGGTGTTGGTTATTTTTGTACTGGCAGAACCTAGAAACTCCCACGCTGCTGAGGACTCCAGGGTGCAGACTGCAGGGAGGGCTCTATAGCATCTCTCCTCTCCTTTCTGGTTGCTCCACTCATCATTGCAAATCCAGTCCATCTTCACAAGCAGCTGCAGCCACTGGGGCTTTCACATATGGTTACAGCTCCAAGCTGCTTCCAGCAGCTCCCCATGCTTCCTTGAACCCAGCCTGGCACTCCTTCCACTGCATCATTTTGGAAATGGAGACAGATTGAACATTACCTGTATATGGTGAGTGCAGCTTGGAATAGCACCATGGAGAGAGTGGTGGCCCATAGAAAATATACCACACAAGGGAAACAACCAACCAGGCCTGCACCAGTGATGAAAAACAATAGAACTGATGGAGTCTAAATGTACCGCATGCATACCTAAGGAAGGAAAGCTTCTCCTTCTCAGGATGCCGGTTTGTAGCCATATCTCAAAGGACCTGTGCAAAAGAAATAGGAGTTGACTGTGATCGTGAATGAACCTGTGAAGGAGGCAATGCTAACTACAAGCTTGAGCCTCCTCCTTTTGGGACCTATGTCTGCTGATTTCACCTTGCACATCTCCAAAATTAGAGCTGCCATCTTGATACCAACAAGGCGACAAACTACTGCTCCTGCTACTGTTCAGGAGACACTGTTTACTAGCACACTTGGACTCACTTTCTTGCATGTGTTTATTCAGAGCAGTCATGTGTTTGAGCAAAGATCAGTGGTGATTTGTGATGTCTGCTGAACCCCCCCTGAAAATCAGTTATTGATTAAATTCTCATTCTCATTTGTCATAGATTACCGTGCTAAGGGAGCTCTTGGGCACACTTGATGTGATTTGCCTGGGGATATGGCAAAGCTTGGTCAACACCATCCTGAAATTAAGTACTGCTATATTGTACTTTGCTTTCTGCTCAGCAGGTGTTTACAAGAGTTCAAAATGTAAACATGAAATTTTGACTTCAGATAAGAAGAGCTATCCAGAAATACATGGTTACTACTCAGCCATTTGTGTGCATCTGCTATCCTGTTCCTTTGCCACTTTGAAACATATGTCTTTATCTCTCCTTTATGTTTTAATAGTGGCCATAATAGTAACCACCCTGTTTGTTGCACAGAGCTGTGTGCAGGGAGCACATCGTACATGGTTGTGCAACTGCAATGCTGAGAGGGATGAACAAGATAGCAGAAAAATAAAACTCTAGGATAGATTTAAAATGCCACAACTCAGCTTCTGGTGCTGCAACTTGGACCTGTCACCCCAGGACCCCAGCTGGGAGGGGACGAGGGAAGAAAGAAGGTCAGATGGACTCCAGTCTGAGCAGAAGCCAGGTTTGCATCGGTCAGTGTCCCTGCAGCTAAGTACCAGCCTGTAGTTGAAAGCCCACACTGCTTACCCAACCAAACTGCTCAGCTGCACCGTTTACTGGGACAGCGCTGCCTCCAGGGGCTCCATCGGCCTGTCCAAGCTGTCAGAGTCTGACCAAAGATAACCTTTTCTGAAGGACACTAGTATTTTGAAACCTTAGACAGCTGCTCAGTCTGCCCGCTGACATTTGCTGGGAGGCCTGTTGGGAGTGGACACACATTTATTGAGGCCTTGCACTGCATTTCTCAGAAGCTGAAATGTCCTGTAACATGATTCACCATTCTTTAAAAAAGCTGCTTCAGGCTGACTCAATTAAGGGGAAGTAATACTTCCCCCATGTTATTTTTAACCAAAACAATGAACATTATTATACTCTTTGTTGGCTCTGCTAAGTATGAGTGGGAGAAAGCAAGTCACAAGTTTTACTTACTAGACAGATTGTTTGATTGCCTCTTAAAAACACCACTAAAGCTAGGACAACAAAGCTGCAGCCCCAGCTATCTTTCAGGTTTTGCATTCCTCCAGAAAAGGAATTATGACTTGCACTGATGGACAGATGGATGGGTCATCCCTGAGTCCCAGAGGATTACCCCTTTCGAGTATTTTTGAGTTGAGAAAGACAAAAAGAAAAGAAAAAAAGAAGAGAAAGAATAGAAAGAAAAGAAAGAAAAGAAACAAATAAAGAGAGGAAGAAAGAAAGAGAGAAAGAAGGAAAAGTAAAAAGAAAGAATATGGGAAGCAAACAAACCAGATGAAGACTTCATGCGCGGCCGCACGGGAGCGTTCATTGCTAGGTAGGAAAAGTGCTCTTAGGAGTTTCTGTGGCTACAGAGCGTCATTTCAGAAGTGATGTGACATCCATGCAGCTCTTTGAATATGAGTGAGAGAAAGTCTGTATGAAGAGGTAATATTTCCACCTGCTGCAGTTGGGTAAACCATAACAACCTGTAGGCATGCAAGTAACCTAGAGAAAGGTTTGCAGACCAGAAGCACCCTTTGACTTTTCCAGCTGTGTCAGCTCAGCTGATAAAGGCTATCTCCCCTCACACCTTGTCTCATAGTCTAGTTTTGTTGTTCCAGCATTCTTTGAACACAGTTGCAAGGCTGACCTTCTCTGTTTACTGTTCCTTGTCCTGCCTGCCCTTTCCCACCATCCCTCACCCCATCTTCATGCTCCTGCCCCGAGATGTCCTGCTCCACAGGGCAGGATGGGCTGAGACAGGACCTTGCCATGACAGCAGTGACAGTCCTGTCTCTGCTCCTCCTCCAGCTCCACACCAAGTGCCTGTTCACTCATGCTTGTTCCACACTAATGGGCTGCAAAATGCTTCTTTTCATCTCCCTTCTGACACAATTTCTACTCAGAGGTCTCCCAGGCTGGAAAGTCTCTGCTAAAGTCTCAGTGCTGTGACATTGGCCAAAATTCAGCAGGGGAAAAGGTCCCTGGATCTCCTGAGACCTGGGTCTCTTGAACTTTGAGGGCTGCTTCCTGCCCAGGTGTTGCACAAAGCAACCCCAGCTCCACCAAACAACTCTGAATTATGAAAGAAAAGGCCATTTGGAACTGGGAATCCTGATTTTTTCATTGGAAAGCAAACAAATCTTTTCATTTGAGGTGATGTTTAAGGTTTTTTTTTTCTTGGCACTTCTGTCCGAAATGACAAATTCTTTAATCACTCTTTCCTAGGATACATTTTTAATTTATTTGCATCTGCATTTTCCCATGAAAGATGAAGATTTCTCAGAAGATTACCTGCAGGCTGTAATCACAACCACACAGTACCTGAAGTCTTTTGCAGGTGCAGAGCATATGTACAGACACACACACACACACACACACACACTCTCCTCTCCACCACCATCCCTCCCAAAAGGATATTTCTCCTATAGACTGCAAAGAAATAGATTATTAATATTAATTTATTATTAATTAACAACAATTAATATTTAATGCCATGTCCTTGGTAGACTGCTTGTGGTGGGCTGGATAAGGAGCCTATGCTAGTGGACACATCCCACCCCAGTGGGATTCATGGGGAGCAGTCACTAGAGGGAGGCATTACCCTCAGTAATATGGCACCAAAGCATCTCCCTGGCTGTTCTCAAAGAGTAGGAAATCCTAGATGGTGTATGGGAGGAGAGCATAGGCCAGTACCCTACAGATACCGTACCAGATAACACTGGAATCCTTTACATATTGAAGCAGGACAGATCCCAGGATAAGTTTGATCCACCCAACAAGTATTTCAGGAATGCACTTGGGAACCTGCAGGGAATAGCCCAGCCCTCAGCAGGTGAGGCCCAACCTGCTTTAAATAGGAAAAAACTGGAGACAGAGTCCCTGGGTGGGAGGCCAAGGCTCTGGAGCCTGAAGAAAACATTGCACTGAATTGCAAAAGATTGCTCTTGGCAAATAAATCCTGTAAGGTCTGATGGAAAATTATACACCTGAAAGGAGGTTTTGAAACATCTTCTAGGAATTTACGTTCTTGCTATACATTTCACAAAAAGCTGGATAAGGTATTGCATTCTTGCCTTGCTGCAGACAACCAAATGCTCTTGAAGTCTCTTCGAGTTTTGTCACGGATGGCAAAAAGCCAGGATTTCGTATTACGGTATCATTTTTAGTGCACAATGCAGTGTCCACAGAAGTGACTTGTTCTGTCACAACTGGGCTTGGTAGGATGCTCCATGCTAGAAGAGGTGGTAGGACCTGCCTGCCTGGTGCTGAGTAGGACTGAGATGTGGGGGACTCCCAAGAGCCTGGATGGAAGGCAAACCAGCAGAGGAGGTGGGGGAAGAAGGATTTCTTCTTCTCCTAACACAAATTTTTGAGTTTCTTTGGGTGGAGCTCTTAGGAGGGATGGAAACAGCAAGACTGTCAGAAAACTTGTGAGAAAGTCTGCTGTACGCCAGATTTATTTGCTAGATAACATCTAGTGCAGCTAACCTGCAACCTTCCTTACACTGAAGGTTAAACATTTCTCTGTCTGTTACTGAAATTCAATTTACAGGAATGCTAATTAATCCTAGTTGGGACTCTCAGTGCAAACTGAGAGACTTGGGGCCATATTTTATATCTTTTATCCTCCCAAAGAGTATTTACATTGCAAAAAGGTCAGGCTTCTAACAACTAACACTGGGGAAGCTTTGCATTTCTGAAGGATTTGAATAGTGCTATTCTAGCCCATTTGCTGCAGGTTTTGTTTCCACAAAAATGACATAATCATCATAAATAGCGTTTTTTGTATGGTGTTGTGCATGCTGTGGATTCATATGGTAATTCCCTGAAGCATCTGTTCCTCCATATTCATAGGTCCTTTAAAGGATCCCAGTCTACATGTATAGATCTTTGCATCCTAATATTTCTTGAATTCTGCCATAGATGAAGAGTATCTTTCTCATATTCATGTCAGTGAAATACAGAATATATTAAAGACACCTCAGCTAGATATCCTCTGAAAGATCTTCCTAACTCTGTCTTCTTTAAAGGACTTTTTGTAGGATGGGGTAGGAGTGTGTAAAGTACTTTGTGAGGAGCTAGGTGGTATTAAGTCTGCAGCTGTCTTGGGAAAATCTGGCATCCAGAAGCAGGGTTGGCAATGCTGACACAGAGTGATGCTCTCCAAAACCTGGTTAAGTGCTTTTCCTCTCCAACAAACCTTTTTCAGGCATAATTTAGACTGAAACTACTTGCATATTTAAAAGAAACCAGACTGCTGTGTAACAGTGTCTTTTCCAACACTGGCTTCCAGTGTAACTGCTGATTTACAGCCTTTGGTGGGCTTTGTCTGGTCGGGGAGCTGGTCTGAGCTGGGCCCTGCAATGCTTTAGTGAAGAAACAAAAGGAAAGAACAGACTTGGCAACTGATAAGCTCCTTAGTCATCAGTTGTTAAAACAAAAGTTTTATGCCAATAGCTGAATTAATACAGTTCGTTGTCCTACGCGTTACTGAGTTTAACTCTTCTTTGATGGAGTTGGTGCTATAGTCATGTGTTCAGGCACATGCACAGCAAAGGGGAAACCTGGGCTTCCACTGACTGCTATTCAGTTTTATATTATCATTTCTGAATTACAGTAACATCCAGTTACTCAGCTAGGCTGGTCACAAGGCCAAGACTTCCTACCCCAACTCACACAGAATCTCTGCTATTGAGTAAGACAGATTCTTAGTGCAGGCCAGCAGCAAGAGTGGTAATCACGAGTTTCATCCGGAGAACATCTGTTTTCCTTTCAGCATACAAAGATGTAGAGCTGGAGATGTGAGAACAGACACATCCTCTTGCTCCATGTCCAGAGTGTCAATAATTTTGTTATGCTCTGTTTGAGGATGGAGCACATTCGAGACTTGGAGAAGCCAGGAAGATGTTTTCTTAGTATGGGGAATCACAGCTAATCCACCCCAAACTCAAGAGAGCCCCAAGCATTCTAAAATCAAATCTACAATGTGTTACTAATTCCTCAGGCTCTTTAGAAATCCCTTACTACTCTGCCATACTCAGTCTCCCTGCTGCTAAAGCAAGACTCTCCTCCTAGTTATGACCCATCAGGAAGCAGTGTCTGGGTGGGGGTTTCATGTCTTCCCTCACCATTATCTACTTCTTGCTGCTCTGTGAAGAGGGTGTCAAACAGAACATTTCAGCTTATTCAGTTTTGCTCAACTGTTTTTCTACCAAGTGATCAACTGTAATTCTTTGTTGTGAACCCACAGCAGGGATTTCCCATTGAACTCTTGGGCAGGTCCAAGCTTAACTTCTAATAGCAAGAGTGTTCAGACCATTAAAGATAAGCTTTTCTTTCATTTTTTTGGATATTATAAATAGCAGCAAAAGAGGAGATGGTACTGCTATGTCTATGTGTGAAGGGTGATACTCTGTTCACTACTGGCACCTGTACAGTCCTTACGTGGCAAAGAGGCCTATAACCTTGTCAACACTCATTTCCTTAAGAAGACCATCAACTCTGTACCCCTTTGTCATGTGCTCAGACAGATTTTTTTCTCTCTGGACTCCAGGCCCACAGACTTCAAGGAAGGGATTTTTCAGAAGTGACTTAAAAGAGTTTATGTCTTGACTAATACTAACTCTCTTAATCTCTTAGCTCTGAGTTGCGGTGTGCTGTGCTGTTTTGAGTATCAGTACATGTGCACCACATAGATTATAGGCATGGTTCTAGTATGAGGAAGCTGATGTGTAAATCAAGATTTTTCTCCATAGCCACCCTTGATGACAAAAGTGTCTTGCCTTGGCTAGAGGAGCAAGTGAGTCATCGAATGTGATGACTTCATTCTACCCACACATGAGACAGTGTGAAGTCATCACATCTTTTCCTTTCCTTGTGTGCTGGAATCATAGAATCATTTAGGTTGGAAAAGACCTTTAAGATCATTGAGTCCAACGATCAACAATGCCCACTAAACCATGTCCTGAAGAGTCTCATCTATATGCTTTTTGAATACCTCCAGGGATGGTGACTCCACCACTTCCCTGGGCAGCCTGTTCCAATGCCTGACAACCCTTGCAGTAAAGAAATTTTTCCTAATATCCAATCTAAACCTCCCCTGCAGCAACTTGAGTCCATTTCCTCTCGTTCTATCACCAGCCACCTGACGGAAGAGACCAGCAGCCACCTCACTACAACCTCCTTTCACTCCTCACTACACCCTCCTCACTGCAACTTCCTTGGAAGGCAGGTTGGAAGGTGAAAGATCTCCCACATGAGTTCAGGGGAGTACAGGGAGTTTTAAAACAGAAGAGAGAAGGAACCTACAGAGATTCATAGGAACCACTTAGCAGGAGGGGGAAAAGGTGGACATTGTTTTATCAAGACAAAGAACTAATATTAGAGAACGTGAAAGACACCTGGGAGTTCAGAGAACTGTCATGGAGGACATGACCTGAAGCCCCTAAAATTTTATTTCCTTTGAGTCTTAGTTTGTGGTTTTCATCATACTGATACATGAGGAGAAACGATGAATTCAGAAACCTCGTGTGAAAGTCCTGTGTGTTGGTGCATGTGAATGTCTGTGTGTTGCAAAATCCCCTGTGTACCTCCCAGAATGGCAATGGTGGTAAAAGCTATACCGAATGCACAGGGCAATCTGAGGGGTCCTCACCAGGCACAGGAGGTGGTGTATGTACAAATACTAAGATTATATCAGGCTTTTTGGGCTGTGTCTGGAGTCCAAGGCAGGGCCAATGCCAAGTTTCTGCTGAGAATCCACTTTAGCTGAAATCAAACTGAGGTTTTGGGATGCCTTGGATCTGGTGAGTGTCTGATCTGGGGAACAGGATGAAAACTGGACCTAGAAATGCCCTTCAGGTGGTTATCAGGAGCAGTCATCTCCAGGCTCCTGCTCTTGGACTCTTAGTCCTTGTAGGTGTAAATACATAGTTGGGATGCTCTGTGTCTGGCATTGGCAGGAACTGGAGACTTGCTGCTTGATTGATCAGTTTTCCCCACATCTGGTTTCAGCTTTCCAGAAATAAAGCAATTATTAGTAGCAGAGGAAAGGAAGCAAGGAGAAAAGTGCAAGCAAAGTTGAAGGTTAGCAGATTATAAACCTTGCTATGTTTAGTGAGCTCCAGGCTGAGCTGTGTAGTGTTAGGAAAGTAAAGTAAAATTTTAACCCAGACATAAGTCCTAGTGGTGAATCAGCAACCTATTCTCTAAAATCACGTCCCTGTAAGCACGTCCATCATGTCTCAGAGGAGTGAGTGATACCTTTTCCTGGGACACACACCTTTCATGTGATGTTTCTGAGTTCAGTGCTAAAAGAAGAACAATGCTGCCTGGCGTGTTTTGACCTGCATGAGCAATGAGCATATCATTGCCTCTGATGAACTGTTCTCTTTCATATTCCCTCTTCCCTTCTTGATTGTTTTTGAGAATTAAGGTCTGTGACCATAAAAGGTGCTTCTGCTCATGTCTGTTGACTACAGGTCCGGGTGTGATTTATTTCTATGTGAACATATTGATACATTCCTGGAAGAGAATGCTTTTTCTTGAAATACAGATAGAAAGAGTACCTGTCTTCAGGCAAGGCAAGCTATGAAGAAAAACTTCCCAAACATAGCAAATTAGCTTACCTGATTTGCAGGTAATATGTGCCTGTAACACCTGGTTCTGCCATGAACAATGTTTATCTGAGGATTTCAGAACAGGTTACAGTGTACGGACATCTATTTGGGAAAACTCAGTGGGAAATCAGTGGGAAATTAAGATGCAGGGACTTTACTGTCTTGACCCTTGGCTGTTGCAGCCATCAAGCTATTCTCCTACCTCCACTAACAGCATATGGTCTGTACGTGCTTGTCTCACCTGCAATCACTTGACTGAAGGTACGCACCAGAAATAATGACATATCAGCAATTGAGCAGAAAAGATTAATTGATTGCACAAGTGCTAGCTGAATGTAGGTAGAAATGTACAAAGTCATTACTAGGTTGTTAACAACCACTGAATAGGGCAACATGTTGGTGGTTTAACCACTGGCCTTTCCCAGCCATCAGGAAGGCTGATGCTACATGCTCAGGGTCTGGGCACCTGGAGGGTCCCCAGAGTTACAACCTGGATGCTCTTTGGCCAGGCTCTCCCCTCACTGCTAATTCTCTCATTTCCTCCTGCAGGTTTTACTATGAGAAAGGAGAGTGAGTGATCAGTTCTCCATGATCCCTGCACAGGAGTGCAGCCTTCCCTTCTCCATCCAAGCCCCTGAGGAGCAAGTAAGCTGTAGAGCTGTGAGGGTGGCTTGTGCACCATCACCCCCCCCCTTCAGATGCTCTGTAGATTTCCTTGCGGTGATCTCTAGCTTGGACAAGGAGGACAGACCTGGAAACCTCCACAGTAAACACACCAGCAGCTACTTGGGATGTGGGCTGCAAGCAGTCTGTGTTGGGGTGTAGGCAGGCACCAGTGACTTCCTGAGAGCCCCAGCTTCTGCTACCAAACAACTTCTGTTGTCGCAGGAATGAGGTGACTAACCCAAACAGGTCAGTGTGCTACCTCCCAGCCTAGTCCCAGGAGTTCTTTTTGGCCTTAGGTCTCGTCTTGCATTCACCATGCCCCATTTTCCAGGGGCGAGCCCAAACTGACAGGCAGTCACTTGCACCACCATGGTAAGGCAAGAGATCTGCCTTTCAGCATGTTTTTGGTCACATGCAAACAATAAGGTAATTGCCAATTCAAACTTGGATGCCTCAGTTCAGAGAGGTGCTACCTGAGCAAATAATTAGAAAACACAGTTGAGCCATATAAGAAACTGTGGTGCTGTCAGTGGCATACAAAATACTGCACTTCAGATAAATGAGTGTGTGCTCACTTTTGTCTCTTACCACAAGAAATTCAAATCTGTTGGTAAATATATGAAGATAGAGTGAAGTTTTTAAGGTTTAACACTTTGGAGAGCCCATGTAGCATTTCACACCTGGACAATGCCTCAGAAGAGAATACAGTATTTTATAGTTGAGCACTTTACACCTGCAGAAGGCTGGTTCCCTTCATTGCCTGAAGCCTTACAGAAAATGCTGCAGAAAACTTTGCATCCAGGGATAACTT
Organism: Pandion haliaetus; assembly: GCA_013401275.1. NCBI lineage: Eukaryota > Metazoa > Chordata > Aves > Accipitriformes > Pandionidae > Pandion > Pandion haliaetus. The sequence continues at coordinate 50,387 of VYZV01003275.1, read as the reverse complement.
TGGCTTTCACATGAAGCTTTTTTCTAAGACCAAAGCTCTTCAGCCTAACCAATGACTTTGCATAGCATTTGGGTGCTCAACAGGAGACGTGCTAAGGAAGACCAATCCATGCAACGCCATTAAGCCTGTCACTGTGGTCACAGGTTTTCTTGGCACATTCTGTGGACACTAATTTCTGTTTATGCTGCAGAGCATGGAGCTTTGCTTAGTCTTCATTGTTCTGTTGTCTGTGACCAAATTAATACTCTACCTCCAGCAAATGACAAATGGAAAATTACTGACGCCCCTTTTTGGTGGGATCTCTCCCTCTTGGTTACTCTTCTTTTTTTTTTTTTTTGCCTCCTTAACCTCACTGCATATAACTGACAGAGTTAATAAAAAAATTATAACATCTAAAAATATTGTCTCACTGAGGAGCTGGGGCTTTTCAGGCAGCTTGAAAAATAGTACTATGAACCTAAGGCTGTATTTGCAATAGGTGGCTTTAATTAGTGTTTAATTTAGGCTGGAAAGAGAGAGAGGAATTTCAGAATCAATGCTAGAAAGCTAACAACATCATTGCCAGGTCAAGAGAGTTTCTTGTCTCAAAAGCAACCATGAAATTTGCCCTGTGGAGTTCCAGATTTGTTGTTTCTGGCTGTCTGTGGTCAGACTTTTTCAGTTTACAGGAAGAATATGTCCAGCAATCCATCTTTCCTTTCCCAGTACCACTCCTTTAAACTCTGCCTGGGCTGTTGGCATCCAGCTGTGTGCTTTCAGGCTCAGCCAACATCACCAGGAGTAAAGACTGCAGAAGTATTGCTGCCCTTATTTACTTTTATGCCCTTGGATTTTACTTTGAGTGTGCTCATGTCCATGTTCACAGCCTACTTCTCCGCTAGAGGAGATGCGGGTGAGTGGAGGCTTTGGGGCAAAGACAGCCCTAACTGGGAAGATGGGAGTGAGTTAGAGAGGAGCTGTAGCTCTTCTGCTGGGCAAAGAGGAGTTAAACCTGGTAAAGCATGTCATTATCAGTAGAGTGGATTATGAATGTGCACAGAGCTTTAGGGAGAAATGAAACACAAGAAGGTATCGGAGCAATAGGTTGGGAAGGGGCACAGAGATGTCAGCACATCCCCTGTACAGGAAGAGTTGCATAAAAAGATAGTAATGCTTTATATTGCCTTAATAACACTCTTTTATAGACTTCCAAAAACTTCATACTCAGCTGATATACCATTGCAGTGCTCAGACACAGACCACATTGCTTCAGGTTACATGTGAACAGGTAGAGTTGTTGACTTGCCCACAGTCACACAGGTAGTAATGATAAAACTGGGAAAAGCCCTGAGTCCCCCCACCCTAGAAAGTACCTAGTCCAAAATTAACAGTACAAGATTTGTTCAACTCCTTGCTCCTCTCCCAGTAAATGGAAGCACTGACGTAGAGCAGAGGGAAGATATATGGACTAGTTAACCTCCAGAGATCCGTCTGTTCCAATTTTTTCTGTGGTTCTCTATGAACAGGTGGAGAGGAAAGGGCAACAGGAGATATTGAGAGAGCATACAAGGGGTAAAGTCTTACCAGGGTGTACATGGAGACACATGCCTGCAGAACAGCACTGAAGCTGGAAACATGCCAGACTAAGCAGTGGGAGGGACTGGTCTGTACTGAACAGGCTAAATATTTTTTTCTCTAGAAACACTTGAATTTTCTTTTCTATGGCTCAATGAATGTGGGATACAGCTGCTTATAGTCAAAACGGCCACCACCAAAAAAGTCCCAATATGTTGAGAGAACAGGTGTATTTAATCCCCTTCCCAGTAGTTACTCATTAAATGAAGATAAAAAAAAACCAGGCAGGTATTGCAAGGGAGGAATAAATAGTTAAACATGAAGGTGATAAACATCTGAGTTACTGATTAACTCCTGGCTTTTGAAACCACAGCAGTTCTTAAGTTGGTTTAATAAGAGACCAAAACACAGAGCTGTGCCAAAAAAGGTCTCAACCTTTGACAAGTATTACACTTTATCTCTCCTTGCAACACATGTCCCTAGACTTGACTGTGAGGACAGCACTGCCCTCTATTGATGGGAAGAATTCAGACCTGTTTCAATGCCTGCACCATTGGAGTGCAGTCAAAAAAAGCAAGAGAAATTGGTGTAGGATGGGACGGATTGAAATATAACCTCTTCCTCGGTGTGTCAACTGCCAGAGGTTAAGAGAGAAGAGAAGGAATAATTGACTTGCTCTTTGTGCACATCCTCAAGCATCTGCTCCAGACATTCATTACAGATGGGATGCAGGGGCAGCCGAGCCTTTGGTCTGACACTCTATGGCCAGGCTTGAGGTCTCAAGGTATGGGCTGGATGGGAAAGGGGAGACTTAGATGTTTTAGGAGCAGTCACAGTTAGTGAAAGCAATGCAGCATGCTTGGCGAAATGGAAAACAGGCTGATGCTCATCTGTGAGTAAGAAAAGGGTGATTTCAGGTGTCACCTTTGGCTTCTCCCATCTGGAGCGGCTTCTTTGCCCTCCTGTACCCAACCAGCTCCATCCAGTCTGGAGTGTCACCTCAAGCAATACCTCTCCCTTGTTGTCATTTTTGCTGTTGTCACTTGTTATTGCAGCCTGTCACTTGGTTTAACTGAGAACATGCTGGTTGCCATCTGCAGGAAAGACTGAGGAGTAAGGTGGCAATAATCACTGCAATTAGGGGTTCAGCTGAGCCTTCTCAGAAGCTGGTTCTCCCTTATGATGGTTGACCAGAGCGTCCTGAGCTCTTGCAGGGATGTGAGGAAACTCCTGAAGACATTTGTCCCTGAAGGGGGACAGCTTTGCCCTGTGGTGCAAAGTCCTTCCAAAGTTTAATAACTGTGCTTTTAACTAATCTAGCTTGTGCTTAAGCAAAGCTGCTCTGGCAAGGAACTGATCCTGCAACACCCCAACCTTTGCTTCACCCAGAGGAGGCAAATTTGAAGAAATGAGCAGAAGCACTCAGCACCGTCAATACGGATGGACACAGGCTCACTGGATGAGCAGGATGTCCAGCACCGGTGGGAGCTAGGGGCCCAGTAGACTGGGAGTGGATGAAAGACCATGGTGAGCTGAGCCAAGGAGGGCCCAGCTATGTGTCCAGGGATAAAATGCCCTGTGAATGGAGCCTGAAAGGATGCAAGTCTGGTTTGGGTTCTGTCTTACTTCTGCTCAGCCTCTAATAATACCCCTCATTACTAAGCCAAAACCAACAATAACCATTAAAAAATACCAACTCTTGCTCATCACCATCAGGTGTCACAGAAGGCAAAAAATGCCCATTTGCTGGGACCAGCTCATTCTGCTGCTTGACCTGCTTTTGCTATGCTCAGCTTTAATTTTTTTCTTTAATGATTTCACAGTAAGGCTCTATTTTCCATGTCCCAAACAAACAGCAGGGTGCACGCTGAACAATAGTGAAGAGTTTGGCAGCATGCAGGTTCCTCATCTGTGCCAGAAAAGCTTCTCTGATGGCCCTGAGTTCCTCTTTACCCCCCTCTGCCAGGGGCTGACATCAGGGAAAGGGAAAATACAATTGAAAGCCATCAAGAGTAATGTCCTGTTTATTTTCCTGCTAACAGAATTATTTTCAGGACATCTCAGAAATCAGAAGTGGGGGTGGGGAGATGGGAAAATCAGAACAAGCATACTTTGGGATTTTCATTAGCTGTTAGCATAGAAGACAGTAGAATCGGGACCAAAATGCAGGTCAGGGACAGGATAAATGAGGCTGTACATATGTCATGTGTCCTTGTTTACCCTTCTGGGAAAAGACCATAAAGAGCTGGAGAGATTTCTATGCCAGAAGCAAGACGATGTAATCTGTTAATTATGTTTTTGACCATACTCCTGTTTAGTTATTGCTGACCCCTATAACTGTGTGGGATGGCCACTCCAGAGCAGCACTAGCACTGACATGGATTTATCAGGGGAAAAAAGAAAGGAGATTTGTGTTCCTCAAGAGCAGTGGCTGTTGCTGTTTGCCCTTGTGTCAAATGATGTGGTTGTGCAGCTGCACAGCCTCTTCCTTGCTATTAGGGTGAAGTTACACAAAATGAGACAGCCAGTCTGGTATCTCTTACCCTGCTGAAAGGGGCAGGTCTCACTCCCTCTCTTTTCACCTCTCCTTCTTCCCTGCCCATAGTTGCAGCAGTGCAGTCCTGCTTTCTTACACCAGCTCTGGCTCTGCTTGGTTGCGAAGAGAAAAAAAATAAGCATCAGTGTGGTCTGGGCTCTACCAGCTTCTGTAAAAAAAAAATATTTTTTTTGTTCAGTAAGACTTCTGGGTTAAACCTGCTTCTTTACCTCTCAAAAGTGAAGATTCTAGGCTGTTCTTGTTCAGTAAAACTGCTCTGACTTAAAACCTGCTTCTTTATCCCTTAACACGCTGGATCTTAGGATGCTGGGCTTTCTTATCCAGCACAGACGAGCAGGACACATGGACTATCCAGATCATCTCAGGGTTAGTGAGGTGTGCTGTGTGACAAAGTTGTCTTGTGTTAGCAGGGTCTTGTCCAAATGCTATGTGGCTATCAGAGATGCTCAGTCCTGCCTTCCAGGCTTTCAGTCAGTCCTTGGGAATTCAAGGATTCTCTCTGTTCTGTGCAGGCAAGGATAAATGAGGTGGGACACCCACGTGCCAAGACATGGGGGGAGGAAAATGGGGTGGCTTCTGTCCAGGCATGGTTTGCAAAATGGAAATCAGATGCCAAATATGCTGCTCCTGACCATGCGGTCTCTGGACCACCTCTGTCCACTCCTGCATGGGAGACATGCCTCTTCTGGTAACCACCATCTCAGGGTAGCAGGTTATGCTGTTCCCACTGCTCTAATTGCAACTCCCATCTCTGCAATTACAGCTGCTGTAAATGGCATGGATCAATAACAAACTGATGAGCAAGAGCCTTTCCTGAGGCTACTGCATGGAACAGGGGATGAGGAACAGAGCAGAGGGCTTTCTGGCTTTCCAGCTTTTCCTCCTATCTAGCCAAGGTCACTGAAGACCAAAACTCATGCACAGCCAAGGGCTAACTCTGCAGGGACCTCCTGCTGGGGTTGCTGCCTGCTCCCCTCTGAGCCTGCCAGCAACCCTGCAGGTCTTCCAGGCTGAGCTGACCCCGCTGGAGATGATGGGGAAGAGAAGATATGGGGAGGGGACATTGGACCTGTCACCTCCTCCTGGTGTCAGGCTGATACAGACCATGGACTTAATCAGGGATGGGGTCATAGTTAGGATGGGGGACTTAATGTCTCTCTCTCCCTTCCCCAGGGCGATTCAGGGATGTCTTACCACAGCTAAATGTGCTATGAAATGAACAGACAATTTTCTGAGTAGTCCTTTCCATAAGAAAGAGTCAATGAAGCCATGAAATGACATTTCTGTCCTTTAAGACGGCATCGAGACCCACACCTCAACTAACCTTTTAAACTGGACAAGGTACTTTACTAATCTGCGTACTGTGAACTCCCTTTCCTCACCGATTCCCAGTTTGGTAGGGACTGTGTTCGTGGTATCTTTTTCTTTCTACAACTATTTTCCAACATAAATCGCTTTCCATTGTTCCAGTCCAACCACCCAGTGGAAAAGCAAACACACAGAGGCTTTGATTTTCATCTCTCTGCTCGTAAAGAAGAAATGCAAAACTGGGTCTGTGAGCCAAAGCTAACAGCAGATGGCCAACACCTGCTCTGCAGTGGGGAGGAACGGTGATGGTGATGGCAAAGGACATGGGGGAGGCTCTACCTGCCCCAGCAGAGTGGCCTTTCCCACTGCTCAGGAGTACATCAGTGGGATTTGGGTTTGAGCTGCTTCAGGTTGGGCCTATACTGATAATTAAAACAAAGCACAGACTGAAAACCTATCCCACAGTTGTCCCTTCTGCTTGGTCGCTTGCACGTTTGCTGGCCCAGTTTTGGGAGCCATTCCTATGAGGCAACACCTGGTATATGGGTCTAAACGCAGCTGGCTGGGTGGATGTGAGCTGTGCTGTCTCATAACATCAATATCAGGGAAAGGTCCGTCACTTCTGTTCACTTGCATGGACATCACCTGTAGTCCTAGTCCAAACCCACTAAAGAAAATGGAAGGATCTACCGGTGCCTTCAGTAGTCTCTGTGTCATGTCCTGAAATGAACTCAGGCCAACATGGGATCAGACCAACCTCACATAAGCAGCTTTAGATTGATGTCAGTGGAGCTGTTGATATAAATTTTTAATAGTGGGGTTAGCATTGCAGGGTGAGGGCTTCCTGAAAGCCATATCTGCACGTATGATGTCAAGTCTGAGTTTATAACTCTGAGCACGACACAGTCCAGTCAAGGTAAGTTTTAGAAATGTGATCTGGATAATGGTTAATGACTGACCTACAGAGCAAGAATAAATTATTGTAGCGTGAAATCTGTTAACCCCATGCTTAAAGCAGCCTTGCTGTACCCTCCCTCCACAGATGAGGATTCTTTCAAAAGGGAATGGGGCTTCATAAATCATTAATTTTTCCAAGGGAAATTTTTACTTTGCTCCAGTGCTTTTTGGTACGTTGTAAAAGCAGGTGCTTTTTATTTTTCTCCGCCTTTTAAAATTCTTCCACAGCTCGTAAAAATTTGGAAGGGGGAAAAAAGATTAGGACAGCATGTAAAAAAAAAAAAAAAATTCAAGCCCAAAGGAAAGGTGGACATTTGATGTGTAAATATGATGTATATGTCTATGTCTATATGTCTCACTCTATATATACATATACATTAGGTGTAAGATAATTTTGAAAATTATCTTGTCATAAATGATATTTCTTGATTATTTTTGGTAACACAGTGGACATATTAAATACTTACCTAACCTTTATATCTTGGGGATAGGAATCATTTTTTGTTCTGAGTTTGTACATCTCCTAGTATTGAGGAGACACTATATTACTGAAGCTCCTGGACTTTTGTGCTACAGAAGCAAGGAATCACCATGTCACTATCATTTTAGTGGCAACTTGTGACCCTGCTGCATGCCATTGAACCTGTTGAGGTGCAGCAAAACGTTTGACTGCCAGACAGGTTTTGCTGGGCATTTTCTTTCATGGCTAATGAGCAGATCAAAATCCTCTGATCAAGGCCCAGACCCTTCTGTACTAAGCACTCGACAGGTTTGACAAAAGACAAGCTCAAAGAGTTGAATGGAAAGGGTGCCAGGGTATGGTATATCTATAAATGCTATATGGCATTTCCATAAATCCAGATCCAGAAAGTTAAATTCACAGAGAGAGAGTTCAGGTGATGAAAAATATGGCTATTTTTTTCTTTTCCTTTTTTTTTTTTTTTTTTTCTTTTTTTTTTTTTTTTTTTCTTCTGGGATGTAATGGAAAATCCTGCTGACTGGTGTAAATTGATGTAGCTTTGACCTCTGGGAAGAGGAGCTGATCTACATCCACTGAGACCATGGCCAAGTAATAACATGCTGCCTTGATCTCTGCACTAAGCAGGTTTGCAGAGCTGATGAATTTGGTTTGTTTAGGGGGTTGGTTTAGGTGTGCTGTATGATTGCACAGGAGAGGAGGGTCTGAAGGGCACTTGTTACCAAAGGAAGTGAGTCGCTGAAACACAAAGAGCTAAAGCTGTTCTGTACCAGCTGTGAGGCCAACCTTTGCTGTTTTAAGCACAGTAACATTTCTGTTCTTCCTACAAAATACAGCCTCTCCCAGAACAGCTGGATGCCAGAGACTCTGCTGGTGGGTTTAAAGAAATCTTTCTGTCTTCTGTTCAAAACTCTGCAATTTCAGCTAGTTCACCAGAGCTATTCCACTTCCAGAGAAGCATGCTGCCCAGACATAACCCCAGCCTTACAAATCAACAGAAAAATGCTGCAGAGCTGCAGTTCACCAGAGATTCCTAGAAGCTTTGGCTGAAAGGACTCTCTGAAGGTCTCCAATCCAAGTGGGAATCCCCAGTGCTGTAACAGACCAGCCATGGCTTTGTCTAGCCAAGTCTTGACGTCCTCCAAGGACAGAGGTCCCATTTCTTCTCTTGGCTGACCTATGACCGTCTCACCCTCCTAGTGAGAAAGGCCTTTTTCCTAATGTCCAGTCTGAACCTCCCAAGCTGCGGTGTATGGCTGTTGTTGCTTCTACTGCCATTTGACACTACTGAAATGAACTTGTCTCAGCCATCTTCACCTCTCCCTAACACAAGGGCAAGGACATCAAAGCCAGCCAGTACTTCTCAGCGTCTTTATACATTGCTTGCTCTTATTGTAGAAAAGAAGGCACAAGGTATACATGGAGGCTAGGGGCTAACTAGGACCAAGCCATGTCCAGAGATCATCCATATTGTTTAGTCTGTAGTCTGTTCCCTGGTGCTGTTTTAGCTCATGGCTTCTCATCCCCTCCCAGAGAATGCCCAGGCTCAGCCTGGGGCACAGCATGAGCCAAGGACTGTTCCCAAAAGGCAGTATAGGTGAAGACATGCAGTATTTTTAAGACACAGAGATTTAGCTGTACAGGCATCTGTGCTCTTAGTCACAAGAATGGAACTTGACCTATTTTGACCCTTATTTTTATGTTTATATATTTACATATATAAACATCTCCCAAAATATGCCTACTGTTATCTGCCAGGTGCCAACTCACCCTTTGTACTCCCCAGCTCTCCCTTCATGCCACCTCTGGGAACACAACAGAAACATTCAGCTTTGTGTCATAGGAATCTCACTCTGATGGTGCTGCTGCAGCACTCTCACGTTATTTCACATAGTTTTACCTAAAATACATCTATGTTTTAAGTGATAATTCTTCTTTAAGGTTACAAGGACAGTACTCGGGACAGACAGGAGATGCAGGTGTAATCCCCCAGCACTATGGGTGCAGCCAGCTCCCTGAGATGAAGTATCAGCAGTGTCAATGTAGCCACAGGAATGAATAGCGGGTTATTCATGGACAGATGTCTAGAACTGGTGAGTTGAGCATTAGTGTGCTTTTCCTTATCCTGAAGGAAGCATTTAGCAAACAGCTCAGCCTTACTCTTGCAAATGCAGGTCAGCACAGTCACTACAATATACCCTAGCTGCGCCTAAATGCAGGAGACCCAGGGTAGGATTATTTTCAATGAGGTATATACTCAGAAGGGAAAAGTCCCTTTACAAACCCCAGCACATCCTTTCCCTGCCTGCTCTGGGCTTTTGCTGTTCATGGGCTATGAGTAAGGACAAGCTACCATGCTGCTGAAAACAACTGGAAGCTGAGAAATGCAATAGTGGCTAGAGCATCTGCAAGATGGGCTAGCCAATTTTGCCCTGGGCTGTAATCCTGCATCACCCATGGTCAGCCGTGAGCATCTGGCCAATGAATGGGAGTTACTGGGCTAGGTGGAAGGCCTCAAACAGATCTCAGAGACAGTCAAAGAATGAGAATAACAAATAAAAACTCTTCAGCTCAAAATGGTGAGTGAACTGTGGAGGTATTCAGCAGAAGAGATAAGTAGAACAATTGTTCACTGTACTGATATCACGATATTGAAAACTCAGGGGCCTAACGAAGTATTTGGACAGGAATTTTAAAACTGAAGGCAGTAGCTGTTCAAATAGTACAATATTAAAATGGGGGGGCTTACTGCCACAGACCCTGGAAAGGGCCCAGCATCACCATGGGAGGTACATCTTTCCCATGCAGGCTGAATGTGCTGCACTGGGTCAGTCTCTTTTGTTGGTCTCTGGGGCTTGGCACAAGCATCTCCTCCCATAAGGTGAGTGGGAGGCAGCTCTGCATCCATGCGGGGGGATGATGGGTGATGCCAGTGTGCCCCAGCCAGAGCCATCCCCAGGAGTGCCCGCCATGGGTGCCCTTTTCCCCACAGCAGACAGGCAATGGGACTTGGTGTGGCCACCCAGTAGAGCCATCCTGGAGCCCGAAGCTGGAGCCAGGATCCCTGAGTCCCTGCCCAGCACTCTGCCAAGTGGTTCCCACTGCTCCCCACAGGGCATTCCCCTCCATCTCGGCTCTGGGGCATGGCTGAGGCATGAGTGTATACACTGCTGGCAGTCAGCAGCCAGATAGGGCTTCTGCTTTCATTGAACCCAGCTAATTAATTTGCAGCATTGATTGCTTTTTACAATATATCTGCCTCTCATTTAACATCTGGGTACTATGGCTGAGCACAAATAAATCCAGAACTACACAAGCTGATTATATTGGTAGCATAACATGCAAGTCCTGTTAGAAACAACTGAGTTGTCTTTATGGTCCACAAAGGACATTTTGATCTGCTATAACTAAAGCCTTTTACATCCCCAACTAAAAAGATTTGAGCATTACCATATAGCCAGGGTCCCAAATATTTGCCCCTGGTTAGGGAATTAAGTTTCAAAGGAAGAATAATTTTTTGTTGTTTTGTTTTTAAATTACAACCATTTCTAAAGGGTCAGTACAAAAGACAAGACACACATAGCTGGGAGTGTTGTCCTGTCTCAAAGCAGGAAAGGAAAACTGCACGTGTAACCACATTGATGTAAAACCTCAGGGAGTGAAGCCTTGCAGGACTTCTCCCACCTCGTGCTGCCCCATCCCCTCCATGGCCAGTAGACTCCTGCATTTAGTTTTCATCTAGAGGCCAAAGTAGACGGATTTAGTAAATAACAAGCCTTGTAGCTGTGAAGATAGTAGTATCATAAGGTAACAAGCTCTGAGCCCGTGATGTGACACAGACTGCTATGAGAAAGCTGTGTGCTCCAAAAGCCACCAGATAACTCACGGGAACAGGAAAACAGCACGCTCTAGTGGGGAAATTATTAAAATCTATTAGAAAACAAATCACTGCACTGAGTGCTCCATGTGAAAGCAGCTGTTGCTTCGTATCTGTATCCAGTGTTCCTTCTCCCTGCCCTGTGCCTCTCCAGTCACTCGTTGCCCCTCATACCCATTAGCCCAGGGAGGGGGATGGTACCTCCAAAGCTGTCCCACTTACTGTTGTGCAGGTTGGGCTGAGTTCTTTTTTCATGAACCAGAACTGGCTCCTCTCCCTCTGGCTTGCTGAGTGCTCTTGGCACATCACACATATGCCCACGCCAAGGTGGCAGGGACAGTTACAAGTGTACAGGGAGGACAATCGGGTCAGTGACAGCAATGGCAAGGTGCCCCATTAGCACAGTAATTAGAGGGCTCCTTTCCTCTCTCTCTCTCCCTTTTACCATCACCCAGTAGAAAACTCCATCTCCATTAAGGAGAACACATTACTGGTGAAAGAGAGACACTAATCAGATATTAGTTGTAACCATTAATGAAAAAGCTAATGAGGTGCTGAGATCCCCAGTGCTGACTGAAATGAGTTAATCACACCTCACTGCTCAGAGACCCATTTATCTGCGTGCATGCTGGTATTTCCCATTCCTTTGCTTATTATAGGAAATAAAAACATTGTTCCAGCTTCATTTACCTGTGTCTGCTGGATCTCCCTGCTAAGCTGTGGGCCAGACTTGCAATGGGTGACAGGCAGGAAAGTTTCCTTGGCCCCCCCAGTAAGCCACCACAGAGAGGACTATCTGTGGTGGAATGGCGCACACCTTCAGGGAAGGAAGCATTGGGCTGACCCAGGGAGGGAAGCAAACACCATCCACACAGCTGCATAAAACAGTGATTTCTCATTGCCCCTGGCTGTTGGTTTAAAATACTATTCCAACTCCTACAGTAACAAGAATTGAACTACCACCGGTACCCCTGGCTGCACTCCTCCTGAAGCACCTTCTAGTTTTTTTTCAGTTTGAATCATGTCATTCCTTCTAATGGTGAGTAGTAAACTTGCCTGGTTCCAGTGGGCTGTCTGTAGGATGAGTGAATAATTGGGAATTAGTAACTGAGGTAGTTTGGTGTAAATTTGACCTAAAAATTTATCTCAGGTGTTGTTGGTATTACCTGCTCTCACACTTCAGGAAAGGTCTTAGTACCTCTTGAATCCATAGACTTCTTTAAGTCTCTAGTTTATTTTAGTCTGGCTGGAATGGAGTTAACTTTTTTCATAGCAGCCCCACATAATGCTGTGTTTTGGATTGGTGGATAAAACACTGTTGATAACACACCAGAGTTTTGGGTGTTGCTGAACGGTGCAATGTCAAGGCTGCCTCTGTTTCTCACTCTGCCCCCCCAGCAACTCAGCTGGGGTGAGCAAGATGTTGGGAGGGGACACAGCCGGGACAGCTGAGCCGAATTGCCCAGATGGTTATTCCATCCCATGTAATGTCAATCTGGGCAATAAATTGGAATGGAGGGAGAAGAAGTTGTCTTTCAAGGTGGTAGTTGTTCAGACACTGGCTGGCTATTGCTCTGCTGGTGGGAGGTGGTGAGTGACTGATTTGTCTTTACATAGCTTGGGGTTTTTTGTCTTTCTTTACTGATTAAACTGTATCTCAACCCTTGAGGTTTTTTTGATTTTGCTCTTCCTATTCCCTCCCTTGTCCCACTGGGGTGGGAGGGGAGGCATAGGAGAAGTGAATGAGTGGCTGTGTGGGTGCTTGCTGCTGGCTGGGGTCAAATCAGAACACTGTGCGTTGCCCAAAAGCATCACCAGCCTAATTCACTCCTGGCCCACCTACTCTGATGGACCAAACAAATGGTTAAAATGCTACCTTTTTTTTCCAAAGGTTTTATTGAAGCTTTATTGACTGTATTTTTATTTAGCCTGTCTTGACCTCTACTTCTGTTTATTTCTATTTCCTTACCTACCTATTCAAATCAAACCCTTAAATGACAGAGGGTCAGTCTGCAGAACTTCTCCCCACAGCCAGCTCTTTGTTGTCCCCAGTGATGAACCATCAGTCATTCAGTTGCTCCTGCGATTCCACCACTGCAGGCAGAATCTTGGTGCCTCATCAGTGTCTTGGGGAGCTTGCTCACACATACCCATCCTCTGATATCTGAACATGAGGATGTTTTACACAAAATCCTCCAACACTCAAAGGAGAAATAGGAGTGGAAATCACGCTTTCCATTATTTTCTACCATATGAAAGCCATGCAGGCATGTGTGCAGGCTGAACATGTGATGTGGCTGTAAACTGGACATGCTTCAAAGTACAGCTCAAGTACGGCCAGTCCATTCAAACACGCAGCCCCAAGCTGTGGGTTTGGGCTGGGGGAGCAATGTGTACCTCCCCTGGATGGTGACAGCTCTTTGGGGCCAAGCAAGCAAGAAGGGGAACATAAAAAGACACATGGGAAGAAACTGCCATAAAGGGCTCCTTGATGTAACACTTGATTTGGAGGCTTGGTTGTGGTGTCCTTGGAGGAAAATCATGGTGCTGCAGGATGCAGTTAGTAGCATAGGCCAGGATGCTTTTCTTACTGATTTAGTGTCTGGGTAGACAGGGAGGCAGCTGGTACTTGCTGTGTAACTCTGGAGTCTCTGTGTGGAAAAAAGTAACTATTCTGGGAAATGTCTTGTCTTAGTAGGAGTGTTAATGTCACAGGTCCAAACAAATTCCCATATGGATATATTTATATTCTGCCAGCCAAAGGTTGCTGTAGAAACTAAGAAGTAAAGCAACATGGTTAATTTCCTATAGGAGAAAATTAAACTGAAAACACAGAGATTTACCTCGGCATAAAAGTACCTAACCTTGGAGAACTTTTCACTGTGTGAACCACATTTTATTTCACATTGCCTGAAGATAACAAAATGTAATGAGACTTGCTCCCTGAAAGTCTGTAGGAAAGAGAAGTGAAAACAGATTTTTAAAGGTAGCAAGGGACTCCCTTGCCTTTTCATTTGTTGGGTTTAACTGCTATCCTGAATGTGAGCCATCAAAGGAACCCATGCCATGAAGTGAAGCCATATTATTCCCCTCTGGGTACTTTCTTTCTTTATTTGATGGTATAAGCAAAGTCCTTTGTCCAACTCCTGTGGTTGGTCCATCTGCCTGGGTGTTGCTGTGGTTGCTGCTGCATGTCTTATGGGTCTCAGGGGTTCTTCAGATTGTAATTTTATGCAAATTACTTTCCTGACAAAATCATTTCAGACCTGGAAGCTGCATTTCTTGTGAGTGGACATTAAGCAAAATGCAAAATGATTTTCAAGAGCAAGCTGTTCCCCAGTGTTATTTTGCTTTGCTGAGGATGACAAAGGAGCAAATGCTTTGCATCTCCTCTGCACAGTGGCAAGTATGCCAGTACAGAGCCACTGTGAATGACAGTTCAGTTCAATAGCCATCCTAGGTTAGCACTCCTTTCTCTGTTTGGAACAACCCTGTGACCAGCCTGGTTACAGCTCTGGACAAAAACTAGGCTTTGGGACCTGGAGTGACTGGGATAGAGGCACCGAAGTCTGAGAAGCTACTTCCTATTCATTTTCATATTATATCCATCTCCTAGATGGGCTTCTTCTAATGGACAGCCTAGGCCATCCATGACTAAAGTGCTTGTGTGATCATAGCAGCTAAATTAGGCCCTTAAAATAGGGACCTGGGGTGGATCATCAGCATCTCTCCTATGAAAGAAGCCAGGTCTGTCAGTTCCAAAGAATGGCTGGGTTGAATCTCTTCTTAAGCCACTGATTTCTGAGTCTGCCTTAATTTTCCTTATGTATCACCTAAATAGAGCATAGATCCACCAGGACACCACAGGCATATAAAGTTTAATTTTTTTTCTCCAGAGAGGCCTAGAGCTGCCATAACCTGAACAGTGTGATGCCAATGACCACAAGCTTTCCAGCAGCCTGAAGCATGCCAATGTCACCCAAGGGATGGGTAAGAGGGAAGTGAAATAAGGCTTCATTACACTGTTATGTGACAGAGAAAGTTCTAGGAGCTAATGGAAACATTGTGGGAAGAAGAAATGTGCACAGAGAGAAACACCTTTGATTTGATTACAATAAAAAATTTATTTTGATTCATATCATACTGAAAAATTAAATAAATAAAATGTCAAAGAATGATTGAGTGAGATTCCCCACCATCAGAGAAAAAAACCCAAACTATAATCAATTGTGTAGTCAAAGAAAAATAGGAAGAAAAACTAGTGATGGGAGAAAAAAAGTGCTCAAGAGATTTGGCTTTGGTAAAATACATAACACACACTCAAGGAGTGCTTCAGAGACTTTGCAGTGGTGGCAAAAGAGTTTGAAGCCTTGACATGTTGCTAAATGTTTTCCTTTGTTGGTCTTTTAAACAAAATAAACCCAGAAAGCTTCTAGCAGGAACACAGACAGTCTTCAGCATTGGCAGTGGGAATTAATTCTTCTGTCACCGTCATCTGTTGGTATCTCCTTATTCTGAAGGCATTTGAAAGAGCAGCAAAATTGTGGAGAAACTGAGACAAAGATCTAAAACAACAATCAGTTGCCTAAAGGACTTGAGAAAAAGTTCCTCTGGAATGGAAATGTGATGGCACAGACTATCCCTCAACCTACAGCTGGAGAGGTTCACTCTTTGCTCTCCTCACACTCTGAAAAATAGACAGCAGTGGTACACAGTTACTGCTTGCTGTCAGCAAGAAAATTAAATGGGAATTGCAGCTTGTTCCATGATGAAGACACCAAATCTATCCACAGTAGTATGAGCCATGATATTTCATATGTGCTGTCAGAGGCAGAATATTCAGGGGAAAATTGGAAATTTAATTTGGACAGCAAATGGAAACTTTCAGAACAACACAGGCTAGAAGATAGCTGATTTTTTTTTTGCCACTTTCTTTTATCCCAAGCTGCCACCTGTGATAAAAAAAAAAATCAATGGGATTTGGGTACCAAACCACTATGAGTTTTCTTCCAAGTCTTTCTAAAAATGACTGAAACAGCGATGAAATGATTCTGAATTACTGACATCTGTCCATGAGAAATAAAAATAAAATATTTGAAGCTCATGATGAAAAAAGTATCTCCAAAATCCAGCCACAGGGTGAAGATAGCATTGGGGTCTTCCATGGAGTCTTTTTCCTCTTAAAGTTGCTTTGCTTGTATTACTGTGACATCTCACCAGAAGCATATGGATTAACAACAGTTTAAACAGTGGGAATGCTTAAAACAAACAAACAAACATGGTTCAGGTAGAAATGTTTCATTCTTTTACAAAGGACATGTAGTAGATAACAAGCCCATTGAATTTGCTGCACCTGTGACATGCAGGTGAGTTCTGCTGGCCACCATGCTGGGAAAGGGCTTCTTGACATGTGAATTGTGAACAGATCTCAGCATGAGGATTTGAAAATCCTGCCCTTTCCATATTGCTGAACTGAAAAGTCACGTGTGTACAGCAAAGGGAGCTCAGTTCCCTGTGCAGACATTTGGCATCCTCGGCTCTTTATATGCTGCGAGTCCAGTAATACTCATGCGTGTAAAGCAGTTCATGTTGGTGAGTTGTGCTGTGGCCCAAAATAGGGATATTCCAGCTGACCATGCCATTGTGCCGTGAATTGCTGCCTTGGAGGGGAGCTCACTGGTAACAACTGGCATGGAAAGACAAGGGGATAGATAAATCTTGGATGGAAGCACATCACTCGTTGAAGGGCCAGGCTTTCACTGAGCTCAAATATTTACCTGCTTGGACATGCTGTCACAACTGGTACATGAAAGACAAGTCATTTAGATGATGATTTCTAAATTGGTACAAACCCCAACCATCGTAATACATTAAAAATGATTTATGCCTTTTTTTTCCAAGCCTGATCTAAAGTCCCTTGAAGTCTGTGGCAAGAACAACATTGGCTTCACCAGAGCTGGAAATATGTCAATAATCCATGAATCCTGTTTTCATGGTATCAGGATGAAAAAACCTACTGTTCTCCATTCTTCACTACCTAAACTTTGTTCTTGGATTCATACTTTATCTGTCCTTGAGGATTAAATGCATTGATTCCAGCAAAAATCTGTGGATATAAAATCTCCACTGTCACTTCCTTCCTCTCACTGCCTTGAGGTACTGACATTAATACACTCATTCCTCCAGAGATACACATAATTTTGAAGTCTGGCTTACACTGTAGGATCAGCTTGTGTAGATTGTGTCCTTGTAGATGCTGCTACAGGACAAAAGATTCCTATTGTATTACTAGCTGGTATCCCAATCCAAGATATTTCTTCCATTTCAAATAGAGACCTTGTAAAGAGATACAATTTGTAAAAAAATAAGAAGAAAAGTTTCCTTGGAACTTTTGAATATTTTCCTATAAAAAAAGGTAAAATCTACCTTTAAAAATTAGTCTTGTTTGTGTTTGCTTAAATACAATATAGGAGCTGTCATTATTTTTGACTAGAAAAGTATACCACATGGAGGCTAAACTTTGGTAAATTTTTCCCCCTTTTATAAAAAAGTTTAATTTAGGGTTTGTCATCTTAAAAAAAACCACATCTGTTGCACAATTATAAAAGGCACATATAAATGACTGAAAGAAAGAAGTCCACTTTCCAACCTTAAACTGATTAAATAAAAATGAGCATTCCAGAGTATTTTCCACCACAAAAAAAAAAAAAAAAGAAAAGAAAAATTTTATATAACCAAACAAGACAAACAAGTGGCTAAAAAGGCCATTTTTTTTGCTGGAGTTTTCAGTATTGTTTTCTCTCTCATTATGGCTGTATAGGAAGCAATATTAAATAATATATGATCAGAGATGATTTGATCTATATTTTCTAGACACTATCAATGCAGAATGAGGCAATGGCTGAAATATTTACTACTCCAGGCAACTTCATTATGTTTTTGCTTAATACAGCATGAAACCAGAAGTAATAGAGGAAACAGAAAAGACAGTTCAAAAAGAAGATAAACAGCAGAAGTGAATTCATTTCTTTGAGGTAATCCTTACTATGATGTTCACAGCTGCCCTAGTGGGTCTCAAGTCCCAGAAGTCATTTTCACTCTTCTTCAAGGACCTCCTGCCTTACTGGAGGAAAGAAAGGACACACAAGCAGCAGTTCCTGTGCCCAGGTTTCCCCTAATTGCAACAGGCAGATCTTTCATCAATAATTCAAGAATCGAGCTGTAGAGCCTAAGCAGAGATTCATTTATTCCCACAACTGATTGGTAGTTTCCAGCTATCTGTAGATAGGAAATCACGTGCAGCATGGAAGCCAGTCCTTGGCTGAGCTCCCTACGGTAAGCATTGCAGGAGTGAGACACTCCAAATCCACCACAGATACACACATTCAAACCTGGCTAGCGCCCAGATCATCTTCATTGAGCTTTGTTCTGCTGCATGTTGGAAACTGCAGCCCCCACTTCTCCCCATGGCCAGGGTCATCTGCCCTTGAAAAAATTTATTTTTTCAATGGAGGCAAGAGTCAAAGTTACATTGAACTCAAAATCCCCATCATGGACACCTGTCTTCCGGAAAGCACCAGCTGAAGTGTTGTTTTCCCAGTAGTGATGCCAGTGTCCTTTGCTGTCTGCTCCAAAACCATACACATTCACCTAAGAAGTAAGAGAGAATTAGCGTTATGGCCTGGAAAGCAATTGGTCTTCATCTGAAATGTTGAAGAAACAATCTTGAGTCTCAGTTTATCTACAGGCAGCAGCACCTGAGACCTCGGTGGTGTGCCAAGCTATTCTGGTGCACGAGATGATGCAACCACAGAATAATGGCCCAAGGCCTACCCAAGGGACATTACATCCTAAGCTATGCTAAGACCACCACCGTACCTGAACTCAGACAGAAAAAGAAATTTCTATCCATGAATTCTTGTTTAGCAATATGAAGAAAACATTCCTGTCCCCTAAGCATGATGTTTGACCTCATGAGGTCAGAGGCTTGGGAAAGGAATCTCCTCTTTAGCTGATTAAGGCCACAGAAAGTGGAAAAATTTTGGTTTTTTCTCCTAGTCTTCCAAATGATGACCCATGTTGACCCCCGCATTTGCAGTCACTTCAGAGGCAGATGGACATTACGTTCTTTGTGTGTGTATACACCTATGACCTCTCCTCAACCAAAGGCTCATTCATCAATGGCTATGCCCATCTCCTCTGGTGGTAAAAGTCCAAATATCACAGTTGATTTATCTAAACTGAGAGTGGCGATATGGCTGGGTTTGAATGGGTAGTAGCTCACAAAACAAGCACCCTAATCCACCCACACATGGACCCAACAAATACTAGCTGGTTTTAAGTTATTTTTGGTATATGTCAGAGCCTTGCTCATTGCCTGCTTACCAGAAAACAGGTTCCACCCAAGCTGCCTATCCTCTCTGCCTTGACTATGGTACAGTTTCTGCCAGCATCATTAGGAGTGTTCCCATCACCTCTCCAAGCAACACAGGCCTAGGTGACAAAAGCTCTCTTTCATCAGCAGAACTGTGTCCAGGCCAGGGATTTTGCCAGCATAGTGATTTTTAAACCCCATGCTTGCAGGATTTTGTAGAGCTGACCTGGTCTTATACTAACTAGCTAAGCCTCCAATCATCTAGGAGTACCTCACATCACTCAAGCCAGGGAATTTCCTCAAGTAACTGTTGGAGCAGAGGCATTTACCATAACCTACTGTATAAACCCACAAGCTTGGTTTTGAAAATAGATCATCTGCATTCCCCAAATTGGCTTATGTAAGAGCTGGTCATCAAAGTTCTTCAGATGGGCTTATGTTTGAGATTTAGATATCCAAATGGAGTGCCTGAGCATCCCTTACAGTCAGTGGTGATTCAGGCAGCATAGTCACTGGAAAACAAGGAGCGATCCTGCTCCCCATATGTCTTTCCAGGAGGTTGGTTTGCTGAATCAGCCTCTTGGCTCCACTGATAAGACAGATAAAACCTCAATGCAATTGCCCAAACATAAGTGCCATGTGAGATGTCCTTAAGTACTCAACACACCTATACAAGGCAGGCAGATGTCACACAAGGCCAAGAGATCCGTACTTTTCTGGCCTGGCAGCTGGAGGCAGCAGGCGTGCCCAGAGCAACACCAAAGGTTCTTGGTGACTTAATAGTGAGACAAAATATAATTGGGACTTCCACTGACAAGATGGGCACAGACACCATCTATATTTAGCCATCTTTTGATACCAGGCAGAATCCCTCTATTTGAGTTTAATTATATTCCCCTGGAATGCATCTTAAACCCTACCACTTGCTGACATTAAGAAAATCTGTCACTGTCAGTTGAGCATATCTGAATGTTGCTGAGGACTCTGCATCTGTCTGAAGAAGCAAATGGCAGAGAAGATGGAGAGGGGGAAATAAAAGCTGAGTGAATGGCCAGGGCATGTTCCTGGCACTTCAGTATGGAATGTCCTGATTTTTTTATCCATATATCCAAACACAGCCAGACTTTACCTCATCACATACGTGGAGTGCAAATATCAAAGACAGAAAGCCTGTGGAGGGGTATCTCCCATGATGCTGGAGCCAGTTTTCATAGACGTATTTTATAAAAGCTGGATTATAAACCAGGATCTAGGCAAAATTGGAGAGAAAGGCTCATTAATAAAATACCAGAGGAAAAAAACAACAGTAGCATGTCATCCCTAAAGTACACTGGGGTAGGGGAGAAAGGAGTAATAGTTATTCCCTGAGGGCAGGTGAAAGGGAAAAATAAAATCCTTTAGTTAAGTGCATTGAAGAATATTTCCTATGTACAATTACACAAGAATATTCCTTCCTTGGTCTTGATACCTCACCTGCATACACTAATGTAAATCCTGGATGATTCTTACTGAAACCGATGGGTATGAAATGGCACAAGTGAGATGAAACTCAGGCATTCAGCTCTCCCTGCAGCATCCTGCTGTAATGCAGGTGAGCTCTGGGGAGTTGGAGGCCTGAGCAAGGCAAGCATAAGATGCCATGCCAGATTTCATAGAATCATGGAATCATTTAGGTTTGAAAAGACCCTTAAGATCATCGAGTCCAACTGCAATTTGGGTGAGAATGTAAGAGCAACTGTATCTTCTGCACAATATGTCAACCATGTCTTGGTATGTCTATAGGTACAGGTCTAAGGAAAGCAGGGGTCAGGTGTAAACTATCATGAAGCCTATGAGGTTGTGTCAGCTGCTTTTCTCTTGTTTCTCAAACATGCTCTTTTTCTGTGCTTTTCTTTTTGTTTAATAAAAGATAAATTGCACTTGGTTATCTCCTGGGGAAATTATGAGGCCATCTAATGAAGACACAGCACTGAAGATCAGACCTGAGTGTACAGTAAATCCAAGGACTGGTGGGAGCCCTTGCTTTCAACCCCTTTCCCTGAATGTGGCAAAGAGAGGCTTTTCCCTCCATGCTGCGTTTGTAATTAGAGTGACAGTGTTTCAGTGCTATCTGGTTAGCTGCAGGGCTTTTCCTTTTAAAAAGTCAGAGGTTAATTGCTGATACTGTATCTGTGTGTAATCGCTTCTCACAGGGTGTTTTGCATTGCACGGTGTGATAAGAAATACAAGCTTCTCATCTCCCTGTGCGGGAAGCTGCTGCATATCACCAGCCATACCCTGGGCTGGTGCTACTCAACTGTGACATGAGTTTAACAACCTGCTGTAGTGCATCTCATGAGGGTTTTTCAGAGGTTATTGTGTTCCTCACAACAGGTAGGGATGAGCTAAGTGATTATTTAATACCCCCTAGAGGTCCACAGTTGGAAACACAGGGATATAAACTGATACTGGTTAAAGATCTCATCTGAAGCTTTTGGCAAAACCAGGCATCCTGAATGAAGGACACATGCTTTAATTTGTAATTTTAATGCTCTGGGGCTAACATCATACTTTACCAACCCTTGAGACATTAGGAGCCTGAGTTCCTTTGAAAAATCAGCCTCTGCAGAAGCTGAGAGAATGAGACTTTTGTTTTGCTGCAAGGTCTATGGAAGAGGAAACATTTTTTCCTCACTACATAGCCTGCCTTGGTTACATCCCCAAATCATACAGCTACAACAAAAAAAGTCTTTGCACGGTGGCTAAAGGTGCAACATGGGAATGGCCACCCTGCTGTATGGGAAATCCTGCTTCCAGCCCATAGGGCATGTCTATTAAACCACAGTATACTTGGGCAATGAGTCAGTATGCATGGGATGGGCTCTCTTCTGACTGCTGTAGGGTGGGCACCAGGTTTGTCCACCTTTCTTCGACCTTCTCAGAGAAGTGAGGTACACTCACTGATTGCTTTCTACACATCCACACTATGAAATAAAATGGGTGAGAGGTGTTTTGTTAGCCTTGAGAGAAGTGGCATGGCACAGATCATGTCCACGTTGCTCAGTTCTGTCCCAGTGTAAAACACGGAATATTCCCTGGTCTGTGCTGTGCTCCAAACCTTGTTCAGCTTTGTCTGGGACAGAATTAATACACCTGGGACAAAACCAGCATGGACTTGGCCTGAGCCCAATCTTCAAGCTTGTTTAATTGGGTACAGCTAGTTATTACAGCTGTGGGCTAAGACCCTTCCCCAAGAGCCATTGATAGCATCATGAACTCTCCACTGACTTGAAAACACACATCTTTGTTCAGAGTTCACTTAGCTCCTTATGACAAGGAACTGACCCAGGAGTGAGGAACATCCTTGGAGTTCAAATAGTCAAATTATTTTAAAAAAACTCCAAAGGCTCTCCACAGCTCAATGTGTCATTGCATCCAAATGGCTGCAACGGGTGGGAACAGAGTAACTGCTGTGGCGGGTGACCACCATTGGCCAGCAGTGTACCTTAAATCTCCCTGAGCAGTACCAGAGGAAGCAATGAAACCTTCAGAACAGTGGTAATGCAATGGCATAGTCACAAGAACAGTTTCTTTCCAACCTCAGTTATTGAGTGGTTGATCTATGGCTTGAACGGCACACAGGAACTAAACCTTTATCTTAGCTGAGCCTTGTAAAGTGTGTGTATTTTGATTGCAGTTTTTATGAACACCAAAAGGTTCCTTGGATTCTTGCAGTCTCCCCCAAGAGACAAAAGACCTACAAGTGGATTAGCAGAACAAATTCACAAACCAGCATTGCTCACCTTCTCTTTTTTGGCTTTGATTTTCCGTGGAACTGGAACATATGTGCTGTTAAAAGAAAAAAAACACAACACCAAGATTAATAAAAGCTCAACATAATTAATATTTTCATGTATTCCCAAAGAAAGAAATAATATTCTTCATGTACAGTAATAAGTGCAAATTATTTGAAAGTAATAAATTCAAGAAGTTGTTGGAAAATGAGGCCGTAATTAAATGATACAGCATGAAAAGAACTGAGCTGTCACTGAAGCAAGTTTAGAGGAAGCCATTACATTTTTAAATTTTCAAGTTAATTATTGACAGTAGGACACCAAAGATTTACTTAGTATACTGTAGAGTCAATATTACGTGGAGCCCATGACTTCTAATTCTTGGATCATGACTGTTGCACTCTGATGATGGGAAGGGCTTTCCATGTAATTTCATGGCAGAAAAACCTTTTCCCACCAGGGGGAGACTTTTCCCCTCCTAATACTTGTAGCTACTGCATGATATTCAGAGTAGGTGGTAGCAGAGTTCATAATTTCTGTGGTTATGTGCAACTCGGGCATTCCCAGTACACAGCCCGTCACCAGCCAGCTATTTCCCTCCTCCCTAGGG
Source organism: Pandion haliaetus (assembly GCA_013401275.1). Taxonomy (NCBI): domain Eukaryota; kingdom Metazoa; phylum Chordata; class Aves; order Accipitriformes; family Pandionidae; genus Pandion; species Pandion haliaetus. The sequence goes on along the minus strand of VYZV01003275.1, from coordinate 26,899 downwards.
GGATGCTGAAGGCTTCCTGCAGTTCCCAGCATAAAATTTCCAAGTCAAACCTTATGACTTGGTTGAAATCACGAGTCAAGTCTTGAAAACAAAAAAATCTTTTCCTCCCGATATGTCATGCATAGTGCATGCTGGCATTGCACAGCTCATCATGAGTGCTGTAAAAAAAAATCTCCCTGAGTTTGTTTCAAGTGAAAAAATTCTGGTGACCTGGCTATGTAATTAGGGTATATCCCAAAATACACCTTGCATGCTTTTTAGATGGTTTGTGGTAAATCACCAAAGCCTTCCATTAGTTCAATCTAAAAGGTTTTCACTTGATTTTTGGTAACGACAAAGTTCCTATCATTAAGGTTTTATTTCTCTTTGAACTATGGCTCATCAGCACTTTGAAACATTAGTCTAAGTCTCCCCAAACCAGTGGTGACCTGGCAACGTCCTCATGTCCTTAGGTACTTCTGGGCATCCCTGAGCTGTGATCCCTGTTCTGGGCTGGATGCAGTGGGAGAGGTGACGGGTGGGTTCCAGCCCTCCTGAGATGTGACACAAGATGCTAAAGGGGAAAGGGACACCCATGCAGACTTCTTAATCTGCTCTCAGCAAATCTGCCCTTGCATCTGCTTTCCACACCTGACCTTGATTAGCAAAGTCAGCAGAAGTAGGCTTGGTGATCCCGTGTCATTTTTGTGGTTATGAAAACAAAAAGGGCTTCTTTGCTGGTAAAATCTCCTCATTATTATATAAAAAAACCAACCAATCTTTTTGAAAAAAGTGATGTGGAGGAAACAAGGGGGACATATTTCATGGACATCTAGATAGGTACAGTAGAAGACCAAAGAGAATGGTATGCGATGTTCTAGACAGTATTTGCAGACAGCTCTGATCCAACCAGGAGACTACTGTAGTTGTTGTCGTATGACATGTTAGGCATTTTAATAATGGGATATTTCATTTTTTCAGAAGCAATACCCAAGTTCTGCTGTCACTTGGCTGCAGAATTTCATACACCCGCACAGAAAGTATTGGCACACTGATTAAGAACAAATGGAGACCTATGCCATTATGATCATATAAAACCTGGGCTGCATAGCAGCCAAGGAGTTAGTGACCCAGTAAATAGTACACAGGAACCGAACAAAGAGTGAAGCCTGTGATAAAGGTGGCTACAGGTAGAATACATATAATTTGGAAAACACCTTCTCTGAGCCACTTTGCAGGCCTCTAGTGAAGCCTGCCATCATTACTGGTCACCTTGTACATGACGTTTACTGTACCTTTGACCCAAGTGGAAGATATAGAACTTTTTAAGGAATACAAAGATTGCTCTTTGCCAAAAAAAAGCAGAAATACATGGATCTTTTTTCACTATGGAGATTCCTAAAACACTTGCAGCAGGCAAGTTAAGGCAACTAAGGTAAATATATGACTGATGAGCGCCTGAAGCTTTTCTGTCCCAGAAGGCTTTTCTCGGTCTTTTCTGGGATAATGCTCAGTCTTAGTGAGCAACTTTGGAATGGGACATCCATCAGTCAAATGGGACACATCTGAGAGAATCATTCAGCTATCAATTCAATCTAATATTAAGGTCATCTGCAGTTTGGCTTTTGTTTTGAACTGTAAAAATTGCTTGAATTATAATACTACTGGGAAGAGAATATGATTAATTCACAGGTTTTGATTCTTAGGATATTATTTCATTTGAATGGGGTACAGAAAATTAAACAAAGTCTAACCAATACAGGATACTTATCTTTTTAACGATGAGTGCACTTAGATTGTTGTTAACCTAACCTCAGTTGATACTATGCAGCCTGTGCACAAGACATGATGGCCATGTAGGTTGGGGTAAGGAGGTGAGTATTTCTTCTCTTCTAAAATACCGAATTTCAGATGGGTTTTACTCTTATTTCATGCCTTCTCCCTTTTACAAACATACAGTCAACAATTTCTTTATATACTGTATCCGACATTATGTGTTTAATGCGTGCTCATAGGTTTATTCTGCTAGCCTAAAATTGTGTTACATATATTGTTATGATTTGTGTGCTTACAAAGTTCTGGTTTTATTATTCCACTATGTACCAGCTTATTAATTATGCAATTTCCCCACTTTGAGTATGGCAAACATCTTAAAACACTGGTATTTCTTCCAAGTGGTTACTCACACACTAATTTATACCAGATGCTTACCAAGACCATGTATACAATCTGATTATAAATACATAATATATCCTGTAATTTATTAAGGAAAGATGTTTTTCCTTTCATGTGCTGTGATTGCCTTGTAGTCAAGGAGTTATATTTTCCTGATAGGCTAAGGGCTCACTCAACTTTACTGCTGCAACCCACTTGCTGCTACTTCTGAAGGTAAATACTTGACAAAAAATAGTGAATAGCTTTGCAATCTGGGCACAGAGCAGTGACAGTGATGGAAACATCGGTGGGTGATGAAGGCAGCAACTGGCCCTCTGCGAGCTCTTCTTCCCAGCGCAGGCATGGATATGACAAAGAGGCAGCAAGGGGCTTCATTCAAAGGCTGTTGAAGGCAGCTGGGAGCTTTCCATTGCTTCTGACAGTATTTGGATCCAGGCTTAAGGGCAGAGGTTCTCAAATCTTTTTTATCAATACAGTTGCTAAAGGAAAAAAACCTAAGCCTTCCAAAAAAGGTGGTATTTTTTAGCCAATTTTCTAAAGTGGGCTGATTTTTCCAAGTTATGAGTGTGTCCTGAAGAGGGATTTTTTTCCAGACAACTTATGACTGTATATACTCAGTGCTGGTGGCAAAAAAGGTAAAAAGAGACTAAATCAGATTTGTTACAAGTTAAGAGAATCTTAATAAGAAGTGAAAAGAATCTAAAATGCATTTTCAAAGAGAGAAAAGGAAAAGAAAAGAAAAAATAAAACTCCATGTGTTGTCCTATCAAATAGTTTTCCTTAAAAATGAGAAGCGGGTCTCATGCCCAGACAACAGGGACATACTTTTCCAAGTTTTTAATCTTCTGAGACTCTGAAATCAGGAAAAAAGTTGAAACGTCTTGAAAAACTTTTCTCTGAAATAGTAAACTGATCTGCTCTTGTTGTCTATGTGTAGCAGTGTGTCACCAAGCAATCCCACAAGGCTGTGGTTTTATATCCAGCAGATAACCTCACACACAGTACAAATGTCACGTATTTCATTTTCTGGATTAGGAAAAAACAGCTTACAGGAAGTGAGAGAATCTGCTAGCAGGCATCCAGAAGAAACACGCATTTTGTTCACATTTCTAATTCTAGTGCTGCCATAAATGTATTAAGCAGGACATTTACTTCTGAAAGCACTCATAAAGAAGAAATGGAGAATAAATACCAGCGTGGCACATTATTGCCAGGTAGAACACGTGAATTTAAGCCTAAGGCACACAGGTGACACACAATAGCCAATTTTCTCCTCTGCGCGGCGCTCAGTCATGTTCCATCAGGAAAGACAGACTGAACTCCTGACCAACCTGTCCAGGAGAGGGTGCTGTGGATGGGGGACTAAGTGCTGCAGTCTGCTTCTCCTCTCACTGCCTTGCATGAGCAACCTGCACATAATTCTCTGCCTCCTTGTCCTCTTCTGCAAGTGGGATAATGTATGTTGGAGGACCACTTGGCCATCCAAGTGTCTCAGGGGGGATAATCTAGGTGCCTAGAACCACCACTAAATGAATAACCCACCAAACACTGGGTTCTGCAGATAGCTTTCTGATGGGTACATCTGGGTACGGGCATGCTGGCTACACTCACTATATTCCCAAGGGACAAGAGAGGGGGAAGGATGAGCAGAAGCCCAAAATGAGGCACTGAATCCCAAAGCCCAGGAAACCGCTGCTCAAACTGGCTGCCTCCAGCAGCAAAAACTCCCCTTTCATTTCTCTGAGACCACTGAGTGGGGCTGTGAAGAGCAGGGTCTGGATCTTTGCCTCAGAGACTGCACCATAACATTAAGCTTTTCCTAGAAAGCAAGTGTTCATGACTGAACTCTGACCTGACAGGGTCTGTAACGCTCCCTTACACCTTATCGGAAGCAGGGATTTGCCCGGTGGAGGCTTTTATCTCATACAGCAACATGAGGTGTGGGAGCTCCCGCCCCTTCATCCTGCCCTTACTCACAAGTTGATGGTGCCTGTGGTGAGAGCGGTGACAACCCAGCGCAGGTCCAGGGTTTTGAAGGGGATCAGGATCATGCTCACATTTTCTGCCAGCTCTTTGTAGCTCTCTGGGTAAACGAAATGGTGAGTGGTCTTGCTCCCAACATCGGATTCATAGCCAGCAGTGGGAGCACGGTTCATTCTGTAGCCCAAAAGTAAGAAGTGGAGAGAGTGAAGAAGCGGGAGAGGAATTAAGTATGTACAAACATGTGTGAATCTTCCCCAAATAATTTGCTTGAGGTGGCAGGAAAATGCTCCCATGGCTAAGGAGAGTGCTGCATGCAGGCTCTTCAGAGAGTCTCGACAGGTGGTAGGGGTCCTCAAGCAGACTGAAATGACCATCACCCATGTGGATAAATTAGTAGTAAATGAAAGTTCAGCTTTAGTGTGGGATTCCTTGCACTGAATGGGAGTGTCTACCAAGCAGGTGTATCTCTGAGCACATCCCTGCATTCCCTTTACAGTCAGTGGAGAGATGGTCAAAAGAATGGTGAGTCCATGAGGAGAGGACACATCTCCCTCCATCCTAAAACTGTAGCCTCCAGTAGGTGAGAAAAACATTGCCCTAAAGTCCATCAGCTTGACTTCTTACAGTTTCATTCCCCCCCATTTGTGCAGGTGTGTTTGGACGTCTAGGGTCAAGGTAACAAACCATGTTATGTGTGATGAGAAGCAGCAAATATTTCTTATGGTCTTCCCACAAGAAGGCACCAAACGCACAGCAGACAAATCCAGGACCTGGTGCTGACACATCATTTACTCAAACCTTTCTTTTTAGTATGTCCTTCAACTTTGATACGTCTACTTAGGGTGACTCTCCACACATGTGGTGTGCTTTAGGTAGCCCTGGGGTCCGTGCATGCAGATCTGTCCAGGGCCCACCAGGGCTCAGTCAAAACCTGTTGGCCAAACAGGCCTACCTTATGTTGGGTGTATCAGGGAACAAAGTGGGGGTTTCTGAACTCAGGACTGCAAAAATGCCTCTACATTTGCGTTCACTTCTGAAAGCAAATCTGGGGAGGCAGCAGCAATTCCTTCCCTGATGCGTTAGCTCCCTGCTGGTAGATATTTGCATGTTTCTGTGATGCAGCGTAATGCAGATTAGAGATGCCCAAAGTGGCTCTGACTAACCTTGCATGAACCCATGGTGCTGCGCAACACCATGAAGAAACCCCCAAACTGGCTCTGAGCAGAATGGGGTTTCTCTGCAGCCCAGCGGAGACTTCTGCAGAGACATTAGCTCATCTGGCAGAAATGCAGGGAGGACAAGGAATGATGCAGGTGATGAGGTTATGAGGAGCATTGTACATTGCCAGACAACATGCTGCCCTGGTCACTGATAATGGGGGAAGCAAAATCTGTTTATCAAGTCTATGCCAGGCTGTGTTATTGCAGTACTCCCCCCAGGTGAATTAGTTAAGTTTATTCCAAAACTCCCTTGAAGGGAGTTATTAGTGTAGAAAGAGTAGCCTGCCAGCCTGTGTGGACTTGTTATTGAGTTAGCCTCTTCCCTGCAGTGACCCACATCGTACTGTGTAGAAATATTAGTAAAGCATGTGACTTACAATGTTTTTTTGGAGATTAGTCGGTCTAAGGTATAAAATATGGGGTTTTCTTCCCATCAGGACAAAGCCAAGGGTAGCATCTTAGTTATCTTACTCACAACCTGCCTTCAGGTCTATGTACCTTCCCCATCATCCGTGGGGGGGGCTGCCTGCATGACATGGCAGAAGGCAGCGTTCACACCCAGTCTCAGTAGGAAGGAGTGAGCAGGAATTTCCTTCTGTCATGAAAGCAGGTAGTTAAACAAATAAAAGTAGGCTGGAACACAGTGTTTGCATGGAAAGGTCTCCCCTCAGACTCCCTGGCTCTTCCCCGCACTTGGCTGTATTGCCAGAGCATGTGCAAGTGAATATCAGGTCACCAGAGATTTTGGTTTTTGGATTAACACATAGAGGGGTCACCTTCTCTGCACAAATTTCCATGGTGAATCCTAAAACCTTGTGCCATCCCTTCAGATCTGGCTTGAGATAGCTAAAATATAAATCCGAGACTGCAAGGTTCAATTCCAAGTCACAGAGAGTTATTCCCTTGCCAGGGATGCACGGCTATGGGAAGGGCAAGGCCTCAGAGCAGAAACAGTGTGTTACTCTTTAGTTACTACTCCAAAAAATATCTTTTGAGTCTAGCAAAACCTTTTCTGCATGAATCTGGAAACATAAGCCAGGCAAGATAAGAAAGTCCACACGGGAATAGGGCTGTCTCCATAGTGAGGGACACAGAGTTAAGCATAAATGCACCTCAGCTGTCTTACATTTGCAACCTGCAGGACTAATGTCAAGGGCTCTTCCCTTCATTGATCTGAAGACCAGGTTGGCTGCCTCTGCCTTTGGGGAGGTATTTTTGGCAGAGGGTAAGGCATGCAACTGAAGGAAACAACTCCTGAAATGACTTATCATGAACATTTAGATGTCATCTGAAGACTCTACAGCATGTCCAAGCCACATTGGAAGCCAAGTGGCCTAAGGTGGCTTAACAGTTCAAATAATGTTGATGGTTCACTCTCGACTTCAGTGTACAGCTTCCTACTAAAGGTTACGTTATTTCTGAGAGTATAATCCCACATGTGGTATTTTCAATAGCAATCCCTCCCTTCCAGGCCCTCTGACCTGCCCTGCATTGCTCCCCAAATTGTGCTGTACTGGCAGCTGAGGTGTGAAAGCTGGACAACGTGTTGGAGGTGAACTTAGTCAGCCCACGTATCTTGGCTGCCCGCTGGGTGATTAGCTCTGCTTACCTAGTTCCCACTTACGTTTCAGTGGGACACAATAGCGAACCTTCATGGCCTCGAAAGGAAGAGGCAATGCAACACTTTACAAAGTAGCTGCAACCAGTTGTCTCCTGTCCATTGCAAAGTGACTTTGGCTTTCCCACCCCACCGTTGCTTAAGAATGAACCAGTGCAAGAAAGTCAAATCTGACAAGTGTGTAAAGGATCATTTGTGTGTACTAGCTGCAGTAATAACTTTTACTCAAAACTGCAGGTTTTTTCAGCTATATTTTTTAACATAGGCAATTATGCACAGTGCAGAACAAGCTACAGCACCAATATCTATTCATGTTTTTTTCCCAAGCTAAAACATGAGGTCGTATCTCCAACACACATATTTTATATCCCTGGAACTTAGATTTGACCCAAGTACCAGATTTCACTAGGTAGCCCCTGAAATCTTGTTTGCTCACTTGTCCCCCAAAATACCAGTGAATTTTAAACAACAGAGACATCTAGAGCTGAGGTGGTGCCTACTCACCTGAGCACAAAGTCATGGGAGTCTATATCTTGGCCATACTGAGACTGCAGGAGGTTCCCAGAGTTGCCCACGACAGCACATCGTCTGCACATATAGGTGCCTCGCTCCTGCAGTGGATCCCCATCCCCGGGAATGATCCCAAAAAATTCCTTGAGAGTAGCATTAATATTCTTCGGATTTTTCTCTCCTTGCAATTTCTGTTAGGGTGAAAAATCACTCCAGGTTACCAATACAGCTAGCTTTTCTGTGAGCAAGACATGTCTTCTCAAAGACCATTCTTGCATCTACCTACAGACACTGTCTCCTGCAGTATGCATTACAAGGCTTAGGGTTGGGAGCAGAAGTGTGAAAACAAAAAAAGTAGAAAACCCCTTCCCATTAACTTTTTTAACTAGGTTCCCCCTTTCCCCTCCTTCTCCTTGGATTCCCACACCTCCTCAGTCTCTATCTAGCCGTGGTGGAACAGATCATGTGATCTCCCCAAGGCTGACCTTAGCAGAATAAATGTTCCTCTGATGTCTATAAACCTAATCCCACTTTGGATCAACTATCTTCTGTTAGGACATGTATAAGATTTCTTTTAACCCTCCTAGAAAGGACAGAAGAGTCTCAGGGAACGCAATGGAGCACAGAAGTGGCTGACACCCCTTCCACAAATTTTGGCATATGCCAGAAGTGGGAGCAGAAAACCTTATTGCTGCTGTTCTGAACTGTGGAGGAACCAAACTATGGTAAAGTAGAGTTAGCCCTGAGAGTTGGAGACATAAAATAATCTAAAAAATTCTCCAGGATGAAGAAAACCACCCGGACTTTGGTCATTGTGTCTGTTGCCATGGAGGGAAACTCTTTTGTAGCAGCTCTGTGGTGCATAGTGGAAACAATGGCTGGATCGGGAAGGTACAGGCAAGGTGCAGGGCAGGTGATGGTCAGACACTCCCTTTCTGGAGCTCTGCTCTCTGAGGGTTATGAAAGAGGTTGGGAGTGCTGGCAGGCTCACAAAAAGCATTGCCCACCCTTGTGGTGCCGCTGGCTTGCAAGATCACAAAGGGAGAACTGCTTCTAATACAGAATCTGCCAAAAGGCTCTGCCCTTGCTCTGCCAGCTCAGGGCAAGGAGAGACAGGGAGGGAGAGAGGAGAAACACCTTTTCCCATGACTCCCAGCAACAGCCTGGGGTAATTTGGCTTTAGTTTCCGATGTATTTCACTTGACTGCATCAGGAACTGTTAATTTGTCCTGCTATCTCTCTCTGTCTCTCTCTCTCAGAAACAGATGTATCACTGTAATTTTTGTTTGCATTTCATGCTTTCTCTTTGCAGAACTAGGTAAGGCAACCTTATTTGCACTGAATTGAACAACAGGTCTGTGGAGCTCAGAACCTCAAGACAATATTGGGGCCAAGAACTTGAAACAAAGAAGACAAGGAAATGTTGCATACATAGACTTAGTCTTCCTGCTCATCCTTGCTAGCCTATATACTCATATATGGACTGCACAAGGTGATTAGGATGCAAGGTAAATAGGATGACCAGACAAGCACTGTCATTGTTACCATGTACATCACTGTTCAGTGGATAGCTCAATTATTTAAGTGAAAAAGGTTATCTTCTAAATTTGTGTGTGATGCTACAAACACTTGTTCACATCTCTAAACTCTTGTGTATTCTTTATGAATCCAATCTAACCTGTTTTTACTCTGAATATAGGAAAAACACTTAACGTTAGAAAGCCTGCAGCCTTCAAAATAAATGGAGACTTCCTAGATGTCTTAGAGTGTAGTATCAGGTGTATAACGTAGAAAAATCCGACCCTTTTTTAAAAAGGAACTTAGTTTGAGGTTTTTGAACACATACGTACATACACCCATGTATACTCCCTCTCTGTAAAGGTGAGCTGACTTTAACTGACTTTAAGAAATGAAAGGGAAAACCATGAAACATGCACCAAAACATTTTTAAGAACATAGTTATTCTGGGAAAAAAACCAAAAACCTATTCTTGAACTGATTTTGCCTGAGAAAATTCAGATGAGGAAGGTAATTTTCAGAAAATTTTAAGTACCTGAGCCTCCTTTTTAAGTTAAGTTGCCTTTTCAACCAGAGTGATAGCATCAGGAAAGGACCTGGAGTAATAACTTCTGTTGGATGCATTCAAATGGTAAGAAATATTATCATGGATAGGCACCTCCATCTACACAGAACAGGGATCTGCCTTTTCTTTCTGTTATGCTGCTGATGGTCTAGAGTAAATCTATTGCAATCAAGTTAAAACATGAGCACCAACACCAGCCTGAAAGCAGGACACCATCATCCTACAATCCCTCAGTTGTACACAACTTCCACAGCAAAGATTATTACTTACGTTAGAGATTCCCTCAGTGACCTCAAATATGATAATGACCTTATTGCACTGTGTGCTGAACATCTATACAATAAGACATCCGTCCTTAACTCATTAAAAGTGCTCTGTTTTAATTTCCTCAGTGATTATCTGATGGACTACACTTTTCAGGCCTAATCTTCAATCAGCACTGGTTAGTCTTTGACATTTCAGCAAAACAGAGCAGAGCAGGCAATGGAGCTTGTTAACTCCAAGATATAGCTTTTAAAAGTTCAGACTTAATGTGCAGCCACTTCCTTATTGCACAATGTTTACTTGACTTCTTGAAACAGACCATTTTAATAGCATTACAATTACAGTTCACTTTCCCACACCAAATTTTTGTCCTTTTTTTTGAGTAATGTTGTCTTCTTTTTTAACAAGGTCCCACCAGTCTGGCCTTTCCCATAAATCAACAAAAGCACTGGGTGAAAGTCTGTTCATGCTGTGCAATGCAGAGCTGTGTCAGTGCCATGTGGCTCTGCTGGGACAGCATCCTCCCTCCAAGTGCTGTAGATGTGTGCCAGGGATATGTGTATGGATATAGCTGCTAGAAGTTGGTTTAAAAATACTGAAATACCTGACCCCTGTGTCCTGAGTGAAGTGGCTGCTTTTCTCGGAAGTCTGTGCAAGCAATAGCCATGTCTAATGATGCAGCTTAACCTCTTGCCCAAGTCCAAAAAGCATCTTAACCTACCTTGTGTCCACATATAATATATCACTAGATCACTTAAAACTTCAGCTCCCCTCCATAAAATATTTGTCTGGCACTTGAGAGTCAACTCTTCACCTTAGATTGTTAAAAACTCTAATAGGGAGTCCAGATTGAGAAGTTTCCTAATCATCTTCACAGGGAAGACAAACTACACTGTCCTCCCAGCCTTAGAAACTCTCCACTTCACTTACAGAAGTTTACTAGCTGTTTTTGCATCTTCTTATTTAAAAAAAAGGCAAGAAAAAAGAATCCTCAAAGTTTTTGCACTTCCTTTCTTTACCCATGAATGGCTTTCCAAGGAAGAGCCTGTTGCTCCTTATCTCATCACTACGTGCACACCTCCATTAAGGATGACAAGAGACTTTGCTGCTTTTATAAACTTCTCGGAAGGCTTTCCTGGGCTCTCTGGTACCATCACATTGCCAGCGATTGCCAAGAAGCAATACCCAAAACTCAGCTAAAGGTATGCAAAGGGAAGGTGTGAATTCAGCCAAGGCTGCTCAAAGCTAATAGCTTGGAGTGATGAGGACACAGCTACAGCCAGGAGAGCCTCAAAGGAAAGCTCTCCCGGAGCCTGTGCATCCTGCATCCATGGACAAGTTTGGCCAGCGTATTAAATACACCTTCAAAAGCCCAACTTATTAGCAGGTAGGAAATATCCTGCTTAACCTGTAATCATTGGTGTGATGTGGATGCAGATGGATTGAGACACAGCCCTCCTGGTGGATAGGCAGGTGTAGCTGTCATTCTGGCAGCAGCCACCACTGCCAGGACAGCCCTGCAAGCACACAGCCAGGCAGCCTGGGGAAGTTGTGATACTGTGTTTTGTGGCTTTTTAAATTTTTTTAACTGTTTTGGAAGAATAAAGAGGGAATAAAGTCCCATGAGAATCTCTCTTGCACGGCTACTAATTGCCTCACTGCAGCAGTTTGGAGGCATTAATACGCAGCGCTTCCCAGTTATAAGACATTGTACAAAGATTAATCCTAGCAACGGTCTGGTGGGGCAAATCCAGGTAATCTCCATTTTGCAGATTGAAGGAGAGGTTAAAAGGAAACCATCAGTTTTAAAAATGCCTCCTTGGTCTGGAAAATATGGAATTATTATTGTTATAATAATTTATAATAATTAACAATAGATTGTTATATTTAGGATGAGAGGAAATGGCCTCAAGTTGTGGCAGGGGAGGTTTAGATTGGACATTAGGAAAAATTTCTTTACTGAAAGGGTTGTCAGGCATTGGAACAGGCTGCCCAGGGAAGTGGTGGAGTCACCATCCCTGGAGGTATTCAAAAAGCGTGTAGACAAGGCACTTAGGGACATGGTTTAGTGGCCATGGTTGATGGTTGGACTCAATGATCTTAAAGGTCTTTTCCAACCTAAATGATTCTATGATATTTAATGTCGTGCAATTACTATGTATCAAAAGAGATTAAGGGGAAGAATATAGGGGCTTTCAAGAGTTCAGGCTTTGTTTAATGATTTGTGTCTGTGAAAAAATATGCATTCTCAAACATGAATATAATGTGCATATATTATGTAAATAACATACACTAATATGTTTATGCCAAATTTTATGATTTCTGACTTCCATGGCTCGTATGGGTCACCTCCACGCTACTCTAAGGAGCAAAGACTCTGCCTCCACCAGCTCTGTGTGCCCTTGGTTCTGGCTGCAGGATGCTTGCAGCTCAGCAGAGCGCATCGTAGTGCTTAGAGGGACCCATGAGCTTGGACCACCTTCAGATCCAGCTGTCCTCGCCATAGGGGACCCTGGAGCTGCAGCCCAGCTGGACGTATGTGGGGGCTGCCAGTGGGGATAAGAGGTAGACCAGGGTCAGGTTCTCCCGGTATGTCCAAGGCTGGTTTAAATGTCATGCTTGCACCCAAGCAGTACAAAACCAGGTGGGACTGGGCACTGGGACTAGAGCCTGGGATCTGGGCTGGATTTGTTTCTACCTGCAGCTCTCTGGTAGCTACATGCTACCTTCAGTGTACTAAGCTCTTTGTAGTGCTTTCAAAGTATCACAGACAGCATCCCAGTTTTAAAGATGACTTTGGGTGTTCAAAGTATTTGGGCAAATTTTCTACAAAGAGCATTCAAAATGCATGACTCGGGTGCCAAGTAGCTCTGCTGCTGTCTTAAAAATAAGTGCAGCTTCCACAACTTCCCCTGCTCACAGTTGGGGACGCCCTTTTGTTCACTGTCTGGTTAGCAAATCTTTTAATTAGTTTTTTCCTACAAACGTAACAACTAAAAGCTAACATTTTCTTTTAGATACACTAATCACATGGCCCCAAGAGCTGAGCTTTCTTCCAAAAAAAAAAAGAAAGAGAAAGCAGAACCCTTAAATATCATAAGACTCGAGATAAAAATTGTTATAAAATGGTAGTTTATGAACAATGTGCTACAGATAAGATTGCCAAGGAACACTGAGCCTGATTTTATTTATCACAGCTTTAATCCAGCAACCTCAACAGGGTTATTTTGAATTTAGAACAGCAGGTTCTGATCTTATATTTTTAATACTTTCTGATCACCAAAACCAATGCCAAAAACCCCTGAGAATAAAACAAGAAAACTATAAATAAATGCTACGCTGTGTTACAGCATGTAATTCTTGCCCTGTTCCCTTATATACAGGTTACCAAATCTAGTGGAAGTGTCCACAGCATGTGTGTCATGGAACAACAATTAAAAACTTGCAGGTGAACCAGCTCAGGGGGTCAGGGAAGAAAATATAAGCAGAAAGAAAAGCATCACATAACATAAGGTGCCAGCTTCCAAAACACTGGGACTCTCACAGTCCCCAAGTGTAAGATGAGGGAAGGCAGACAGACAGGCAGAGATACAAGCAGGTAGAGAAGAGAAAGAGAGAGGTGGGAGGGAGGGAGGGAGNGCATTAGCTCCGAGTTTTTAGGTCAGCCATGATGAGGGAGGGAGGAAGGAAGGAAGGAAAGAAGGAAGGAAAGAAGGAAGGAAAGAAGGAATTTCTAATGAGCTGGCTACAGTCTGGAGTATTATTAATGCCCAGATCATCTCCAAGAAAGGAGGACTCCAATTCAAGTCACAAAAAGCACAGAGCAGCTGCAGGGGTGTACCCAGGAGAAGAATTTTGGCCATTACTTGTTACCCAACTAAAGTAACCAAGGGAGAGCTTATCAGCTGGGTATGTTTAAGCAAATGAAAAGCAAGTAACAGCCCTGACAACAGCCCCCTTGTTTCCATGAACATAGAAACAGAGGGGTGTATTTTCAGGTGCCTTCTCCAGAAGGAGCCTTGCCCTGTGAAGAAAGATGAGCTGCTGCAGGGATGGTGACTTTCTCTTCCCTACTCCTTCCCACCAGTACGGGTGGCACCGCTAACTCCAGTATGAACAATGCGATTTTATTCACGGCAGCCAGAAATATTTCCTTCCAAAAGGCCACATCCTACCAAGCTGGAAGAACTTAAACCATATATTCTCCAAATAAACCACGAAGCAGCCTGGCAGCTATGTAAAGAGCTTTAAGCAAGTGAAACTACCCCATCCTTTGGCCCCAAATGTCACTTCTTCTCAAACACTGGTCATTAGGCTCTGAAATCAGTCCTCGCCTTCCTAGAAGTGGAGGGATACTACAGGATTATTTGGATGAATAAACCTTATTCACATATACAGCAACAGGATTAATGGGAATGGAGGGCAGACTGAGCTTGGTAGACAGACAGCTCTCCAGAAAGGGCTCTGCCTGTGTTTAGTCCAAGCACATCACATGGGTCTCCCTGTGACAGGGAAGTCACAGCCTTATAATAAATAGCTCCAGTGCAGTTACCGTTGTCTCAGTTACAGCATAACAAAACAACCATGCTGTCTCAAGTCAGTTCTCGAGAACAAATGCACAGTCATTTCTCCCCTGAAACAACGTTTAAGCAATCTCAAGTCTTTTCATGCCTCATCCTTTAAGTACAAATATAGTAAAAAGTCACAAATTAAGTTGGCAAAGCAAGCAAGAGTAAAGCATGGCCATGAGCAATGTTTTAAGACTGGCTGAAATCTCAGAATCACTTTGAAGACGAGCCTAAAAATGTACAGCAAAAAGGGAGCACAGTCAGGATGCACCTGGGAATTACTTACTGTAGAAATGACAACTGACTGTCTCGGAAAGGCTTACCCAAAGCAACATGTATATAATGTATAAAGACATTGCAATAAGGACCTGAGGCATGTCATGCCAGGGTTTACCCAGAAGCATCTTTCAGAGGAGTCAGGGCACCTTCTCCATCTATCATAGATTAGGGCAAGTATTTTCAGTAAGTAACCAACTTCCAATACACAATGCAGTTTTGGGGGACACCAAAATATTGCACACATTCTGGTTGAAGATAACTTTTAGCTGAAAAGAAAAATGGTGGAAAAAGAATAGAAATCGTAGAAGATCTATTTTTACTACCTAAGAAAAAAATTATTTGATTTTGTGTTCTGAAATGGTGTATTCCCTTTGAACTTGACCTGAATTAAAAAAATTAATGAAAACACTAAAAATAGGGTTAGACAGCCCTGAAAATTAACGGACAGCTTTTATTTGGGCTGGGGGGTGGGGGAGAAAACAAAGACTTTTGGCTGTCCTGAAAGTCACTAGTTTTTAATTTAGCTGAAAACAAAACAACCTTCCCCCCCCCCAAATTCTGTTTCAGGTTAAGCTGAAGTGAGATACCTGAAATGAGATATTTGTGCTTTTTTTTTTTTTTAAGTTTCATTACAAGAAGGAGAATCAGAAATTCAGACCTCTGTACTGAAAGTCCCAAGCTTTTTCTTCGTTTTTAATTTTTTTTTAAAAAAAGAATGCATTAAGACATCATGTTTAAATCAGAGTGGGGTCTGAGTGCAGAATGCAGCTTGGCTTTGCTTGGGGGCAATATGCAAGCCCTCGGGGGCAAAGCCCCCTTAGCAGAGACACCCTGCCCACCCAGCCATGTCTCGCAGGGCTCCTCCTCAGCCCGGGTGCTGCAGGAGTGCAGCCCCTGCACCAATGCCAGGATTTAGGATTGATCATCCCACCCTCTCCTCGGCACCTCCTCAAGGTGCTGAGTGCTCCCGGTTTCTGTATTCAGAAGCAACCAGGAGGGACTTCACAACCAGCCTCAACACTCATGGTGCCCTCATCCTCTCATCTACTGAGCTCCATTTGGGGTATCCCCCCTCTCCGAAAACTGCCAGTTGTTAGATCAGCTAAGCTCCCTGGTAAAACCTCACCCCAGGGCAAGGGAAACTAGGACCTGAACTTGCCATCTTTCCTTCTCATGGCTCTGGCAAAGCCCAGCTAGGAAATGTGGGGATCAGAAGGAAAAATGTCTGGGGGCTGCAAGAAAAAACACAAGAAATGGGAAATTTGAGTCATGGCTAAGGGGCAGGTGAAAGCTACAAAGCCTGAAGTATGTGAGACTCATAGCAAAAAGGAGGCTTTCATCATAAAATGGCCATATCATTTATGCAATAGTTAAAGACGTTGAAGTTCAGTGGCATCTCTTTTTTTAATAGTAAATGAAACAGCCAGTGGAGTGAGAAGTGATAAATCAGATACAGCCTCATTCCCACAGTACTTGACACTTCCTCCAAAACCTACAAGACTGCAAAAAGTGGGTGCCTGCTGGAGGGGCCTTCTCAGGCCACCAGGGAAGGGCTGAAAGCCCCAAATTCAACGAGGGTTGTGCTCGCCACAGCACACGAAGTTGCAGGCTGTTGTGTGTTCAAAGAAAGGCACAGGGAGGCTATTTTTTTCTGAAGAGTGGGAAAGCAAGTCATTATGAAACTGCGATTTAACTGGGGTTGCTGCAGCCAGAACCCGCGCTTTAGCAGCTCAGCAGCGCAGGCCATGAGCAATTCATTTAATCAATGTCTTGTTTCAAGAGAACATAAAAGGGGCTTTAATTAGGCAAAACATCACGATACACCTTCTTCCTTTCTGTGCTTTTCGAACAAGGTAGCCACTAGCTTTCATGATGCTTGGATTGGGGTCTTTGGACCATCCTGCTCAGGGATAAGCAGAGGCTGCTCCTTTCCAGTGACCCATAGCTGCCCGTGCACTTTACAGACCCATTTTACATCATTGGCCACAACAGAGACTGTTCTCAAACACATGGAATTAATAATTTCCTATTTAATCCTGCTAATTATTTATATGTCTTATGGTAGGGAGAGCCCCTGGGGAATCGCACACTTCACAACGAGTTTGCTTTGCTACCTCGATGGTTGGCAAAAGCCCTTTTTACTATCTAAAGTGAAACAAGCCAGCTTACGAAGTCTAGTCTTTCAAAGAGAAGGGAGAAAAAGGCAATATTGACATTTTCAAATTCTAGATTCACCACCTAACTCAGCCAGGGACTTTTCTAGCTTGGAGCAAGTGAACATGCACTCTGAGTGCCTGCGAGCTGAACAGCAGCACAACCATTTTCTTCCACCTCTGCTTGCCTTGTCAGCTAAGACGGCAAATGCTTTTGGCAGGAACTGTCTCTTGCTATCTGCTCGGCATCACTCGAAGCCTAACACAACCGTTGCACGAACTCTGGGCCGTATCCACACCTTCTACTTACCAGCCACCACCTGTAGCTGTCTTCTGGGATCAAGGCATTTTGTGAGGTCAGGAAAGGTTGCATAGTTGAATTAAATCTCTGGTCGAACCAGAGGTAATGTCCCAGCTCGGAAATGCATGTGCGACAGCTGCACGGTCTCCTGGTGTGCTTGAAGAGTGTTTGGACTTGCTCTGAAAACTGCATGATGAAATGTCTCAGATCCCAGGTAGTCATGGTCACCTGGTGTGTGTAGTTCAGCAGAAATGATGTTACTGTGATGAGCAAAAAGGCGAAGATAAACACTTTCACGTTCCTCCTCCTTACGACAACCATCTTTCCCACTCGGGTTCTGCCGTCGCCACTGACCAAGTATGATGTAGGGTCCAACGTAAGGCAAAAAGGAAAGGGTGCTGCAAGTGCCTGCCAGTTACCACCTCAGGCTTAGGCTGAACATACCAACTCCACTACGTCCATCCATAAGGGAAGAAGCTTCATTTCCTCCAAATGGGCTTAAAAAAGGCAAAGCTGGGTATTTCCTTTTACTTTCTCGCAGTGCTTCCTGGTCTCTTCCACCTCTGCTTGACCTGCTGCTAACCTCTTCCGATGAGGGTTCAGCGAAGATGGACCCTTGCCCTTCTACGAACCAGAAGATTTAGAGGGAAGCAATCTCAGCATTAAAATTTAGGTTTCCTGTGTGGGAGCAAGCAATAAATTAAAGCAAGCAAATTGTAGAAAGATGACGATGGGTTTTTTCCTTGGAAGTTAGTTCATGAAGGATCAGATCATCTGGGGATGTACATTCCAGCAGAGACATGTGCTTTGAAGTCCATTTAAGCCATGGAGAACAGTTTGCAGCCTGGAGACACACACACACAAAAAGAAAGAAAAATTATTGTCAGAAAGTTTGTTGCATTACTCCCAGTGTAATTTCTCTGCTTTTCTCTGCCCATCCCAAAACTTCTGATCAGCTCAGAGCCCTTGACACAGTAGCACTGGCTGCAAATTCTGTTGTGGTATTTGCATTCTGAGAAGTTTCAGAGTGAAATTTCCGAAAGGGCAGAGCATTGACCTATAGACTTTGAGTCCCTTTGTATTGAATCAGCCCAGGTGCTCTGGCCTTACTTGAATTAGTTTATAGCCTTTTGCATGACAGTGACTCACCTCCTTCCGTTAGGCTGACCTTGATAGCCACAAGATATACAGCGAAGTATTCATAACTCAAAGCAGCTGAACAAAAAGCACTCGGCAAAAGAGGGAGGAGCAGGACATGGAGGAAGAGGAATCAGTTGCTTTCTCTTCCTCCTCTCAACCGGCTTAATTTCTTAAGGATCGGGCTGAACTCGTGATTCAGAGACAGCCAAGCAAGAACAGCTCATATGTCCTGGGACAGATGGGGGAAATCAAAGTATAAATGGCCTTTGTTTCACGTGGATTATTGCTATTTTTCCTGCCAAGAAAGGGTAGGTGAGGGCAGCTGGTGATCTCGGAGATTTCCCGTGAGACCCCGAGCCAGGCAGAGAGGCAGGAAGCTTTTTTGCCTCAGCGAGCTGGGGGATACAGAGGGACCCGGGGCTGCTTTCCATTCGCCTCCTGGTGTCCCTTGCCTACGGCAGTGTTTTAAATAAGTTTTTAAAAGTCGAAAAATGGATCCCTTCTTCCCACAATGCCACTGTTTTGTGGGAAGAAAAACATGTGGGTTTTAAAACTTCAGATGTTTGCAAAAAGTCCCCAAAGTGCCATTGCTTAAATAACACTCTTTTGAGTTTAAAAAAAAAAAAAAAAAAGAAAAAAATTGGAGAAACAACTGTGTCAGAATATGTGCAATTTAAAAACAAGCAAGAGCCCAGCAAGAGAAGTCTCATTTGCTGCTCAGCTGCAGGCTTCAGGCCAGCAAAGAGCAAAACTGAAACTATTACTGTTAAACCCCATCATTTTAACGCATTCTGTGCACGACATTGATGCAGGATCCCCCTCATTTCATCACTCAAATCCCATGCATCCCAGACGTGGGGGAAGTGCATCTGGTGGCCACAGGTCTGGTCTGGGCACAACATCCCCAGCTTTGCTGTTGGCTTTTCTCCTGGGGATCCACGAGCTGCCACCCAAGGCTAAATCACTTTTCCATGGGGTTTGACGTGGTGTCTTGGAGACAGCACAAGCCTGGTTTTTAAAGGCAGTGTGTAAATATTTACCAAGTCCTGTAAATCCAAATCCGAAGGCAGGAGCCTCAGACCGTGGTCTTAAGCCTTTGCTCTGCTTCAGGTTTCACATCTGCAGCACGTGACGGGTAGTGTGTGCTGTTCAATTAGCTGCTGTTTGCCAAATGCCTTGAGATTTATTTTAAGTCTGGCCCCTACAAATGCATTTACAGGAGCTCAAGGGCTGACAAGTGGGTCAGGCTGGATAACAAAAGGCTTTATTAACCCCGGCTGCTTGGGTTCACCTGCATCAGTAAATTAAACAGCAGCAGGGACCAATCCTGCACTCATTTTAAATTTTTAGAGGGAAGTTTTGGGATTAACCAAAAATCTTCCAAACTATTCCCAAGTAAAATTCAGGAATCACAACCAAAAAGGTGGTAGGGATGCTGCTGCTGTGCCTTGGAGAGTTAGAAGACGAGCTTAAGAGCACGGCCCCTGTGCACAGCCCCGTCCACACCAGCTGGCCTCTGTGCCGGGGTGGCCCCAAATGCATTTGCTTTACTAGCTTGGATGGAATTGTTACTCTAAACAAAAACACAGCCTCTACCCCCCTCCCCCCCCCAAAATATGCCAAATCCCAGAAGTAGATTGGTTCTCCATTTGTGGAGTGGATAATTCCAAGAGCTGTGATGCTGGTGGGTTGAACCCCTATTGCTGTTATGGCTGGGCTAATTCAGTATTTGTAAACACAGCTCCTGCTTTCCTATTATTTTTTTAAGTTGAGGAAGGATGAGGATTATCCAGCCTTTCTTGGGAAAGCCTATAAAATGGAGTACTGTTCATAAAAGAAACAGTTCTGGCCTCCAAAATAAACACCCATTTCACCAGGTTTTGGGGTTTTTTTTGTAACTGAGCTAAGGTTAAACTTGTATTTAGAATTTGAAAAAAAAAAAGAACCCAAACCAGTGTTTATGCAGTGGACTGCAGTGTCTCCAAACTGCTAATCATCACATCTTTTATAGCACGTGATGGGAAGGTGAGAAACCAGAATAACTCCCAAGGCCCTTTTCCAGTGTGGAAATAAACACCAGATACTCTATTTTAATTCCTACTACTTACAGTTTTCTATGAATGCTCATGTTTACTATGGGTACTCATGATAGAAAAAAAAAAACCAAAACCATATAACCTGACAGAAAGGCTCTGGGGACTATAAATGTGATTTAGGGCCTGAGGAAAAGGAAGGCTGAAATTCATAGAAGATGCTTTCATCGAGATCACTGTGACTTGGACTCGGACCATTTTTTTCCTTTCTTAAAACGTGTCAGATCCAATCCAAACATCAGTACTTTCACTCTTCCCAACATCTTGCACCTCATCTCAGACCGTTCCTGTGTCTCCCTCTGCTCACATAAATTCATAAATCTTTGCAAAAGAGTTTCCATAGGATTCACCAAAGTGCCAGGAAGCAGGAAGGACAGGGACGGTGCCAAAGCAGGAACTGGTGTGAAAACCCACGCAGGGCTTCCAACCCCAGCTGTTGGGAATGTTTTACCTCCTGATACCATTTGTGATAGTTAATTTAAGCCATTACAAGTGAGTAACGTGATACCAGCCATGTCGTTATCAACATACCTCGGTGTAACCTTGCCATTAGTACATCTGTGAACAGGCGATTTTTGCCTCAACCCAGAAACAACTTCTGGGGACTTCAGGTATGGAGATTTAAATTACATGCCCAGCCCTCGTCCCAGCTATGGTGCCCTGAGAGTTAAACAGAGTTTATGTACAGCGTGCCTGTGGCTAAGCCTTCAGGCAGCTATCCCAGCTCATCTCATACAAGCACCAGGTTAAGCTACCTTAAGTGACTGAGTGCTTAAAGTCTTATTTATGGTCTGGATTTCTCCTGCTACCTTCCCACCTCCTCCCCCTTCCTACATAATATACCCTTGTCCCCATGTAAGACACCCCTGTATACCGCGGGATAACTTAATTTATGCTGCCAACACCCAGTGACATGCGATGCAGGGAAAATGTGAACTGAGGTGTCCCAGGCAAGAGCAGAAGGCGGGCATCTTCAGAGAAAGGGGTAAGTTCCTCCAAGCTCTGTCCTGAGTGTAGGAGTGGGTCCAGTGTGATTAAACAGCCATAAAGGAGAGCAGAGCTTAATCTTTTGTCTACATTTTATAATAAAAAATATACTGGGTTCAATCCATTGCGATTGTCTTCATTGTCTTCTCACATTTTAGAAAGAAGGAACACAAAGAGCCCTTTTTTTCTCCTTTTTTTTTTTTTCCCCTGGGTAGATCTTTTTTGTATTGTACACTCATAATCTGAAGAATGTTCCTGGTCCCTTGCCAATTTGGCAATTAACAGACAAGGACTTTACACCTTCAGAAAATATTTTTTTGACAAACCCACCTACAAATGCAATGTATTCTCACTGCACTTGTTAGGTTATGTGATAAAAGCTCATCTGCACATCTACAAAGGAGAACAGAGAGACAAAGGCAGGAGGGGGATCCCAAATAATACCCTGCCACAAAGGCTCCCAGGCCCATTCCAGGAACCATCAGCCCATCAAAGTCCCAGAGGAGCACAGGGGCACAAAGGCAGGTGGGAACCTGAAATAAGGACTCAGAACAAGGGACACCCTGTCTGGGTCCCTCCCAGGAGTGGCCCAGGACAGCCTCAGCCCAAGGCATGAAACTCACCCAGATGAGTAAACATCAGAGCACCTTTGGGACTGAGATGTGTTGCTGCATGGCACACGTTATGGGGTGCAGTGAAAGAACATTTGGGGATTGCACAAGATCTGTATGGTTGGTCACACAATATTAGCAGAATACTTTTTTTTTTTTTTTAAAGATGGGTCTTAAACAAAAAGCATGTAGAAAATTATAATGAAAAAACATTGAGAAAAAAAATCACTGCGCTCTCCTCCCCCCAACTTGTAAATGTCCCACTACACTAAGGTAGAATTTGACCCCTTTTTGATGCCTACTTTGCTAGCAAAGAAGTACTTAGTACCAGCACCACTTTGAGGAGATCTTTGTTAGCTCATGTTAGATGCCGATAGTTCAGGATCCAGCTTTTGCCTTCTGATCCGTAACTCACATTAAAACCCTGGTGTGAAACACATTTTTCTAGTTTGAAGTTGTCAGCATTTTCCAGACACAGCATGTTGGGCAGAACAGCACAAAGGCAACGGGGAACAGCATCCCTGTACAGAGATATTTCCAGCTTTCCATTCACTGCTTGAATAGTTCAAAGGTCCCAAAATCCTTTAGACTCAAAACTCACATACCCATCTTCCTGGATGGAAGATGGGGAAGGACAATGTGACCTGCTGCAGCTCTTTCATGACTGATAGTGGCCATCATACAACCCTTCTACAACCCATAGTATTTTACAGCTGGAAACTGTATACTTCGAGTAGAGATTTGCTGCAATTTGACTTCAAGATTGTGCTGTGCTAGAAAGGTCTCAGCGGCAGAACTGGAAGTGCTCATTTTCAGAAGCACAGCTCAGATCCCTGCCTTGCAAAACCTCCAAAGATGAATTAGTTTCCCAACTAAGCCACTGACAGCTATATTGTTATAAAGCCTCTTGGCAACACAAACAGTATGTCCTCAAGCATCCTTCCTGTTGTTTTGGGACTTTCTTCCCATCCGCACTCCTTGCGAGTAACTACTTGAGCAACCCTCAGTCTCAAAGCCCTGGCCTGGGAGAGGATGGAATGTTAAATCTTACTTTACTGCACCCACAAAGGCCCAGAGCAGTCTCGGAGGATGTCATCCTGGGGCAGTAAAGAGCCTGTCCCTGGAAAAATACACATAAATTTCCACCCCAGGTCTGTGCTCAGGCCTGGAGAGGAACAATGGAGGGGACTGTTTCACTCCAAACCACATGCTTGTCTGCCCTGCCCCAGCTCATCACTGGCTGCCTCCCACTGCCCGGAGCTGGCTGACATTTAGAAAGACACACTTCATTGGGCTGACACCTTGCCAGAGACCTCTGAGCATGAGGCTTTTGCTACGTGAAATAGATTATGCAATTACAAGACAGCCTGGCAGCCCATCAATTAAACACAGGGCAGAAACGTGAATCTCTCTTAACCATACAATGCTGGGAGCCCATGCAAGACCTCTGGTCCACCTCCTCCAGCTCCAGGAGATCAGTCTCACAAAGTATAAAAGGCCACATGAGGGCTGGAGATACGAGGCGGTGCTGCCTGTGCCCCAGCACAGCCTTTGCGACTTCAGCCTGTTTGTGTGTGACTTCTCATGTGCCGCTGGCCCCATGGCACTGGCAGGCAAAGGTAAGCCCCGTCCTTCTCAGACACCAAAAGCCATCACAGAATGCAATTTTTGAAAAGCACCAGCTGCCATGTGACTTTCCCCTTTTCCATCCTGTCGTGGTTTAACCCCAGCCAGCAACTAAGCACCACGCAGCCGCTCCCTCACCTCCCTCACAGTGGGATGGGGGAGAGAAGCAGAAGGCTAAAAGTGAGAAAACTCACGGGTTGAGATAGAGACAGTTTAATAGGTAAAGCAAAAGCCGTACACGAAAGCAAAGCAAAACAAGGAATTCATACACTGCTACCCATCA
Source organism: Pandion haliaetus (assembly GCA_013401275.1). Taxonomy (NCBI): domain Eukaryota; kingdom Metazoa; phylum Chordata; class Aves; order Accipitriformes; family Pandionidae; genus Pandion; species Pandion haliaetus. Next base: position 3,026 of record VYZV01003275.1, on the reverse strand, counting down.
GCAGGCAGGTGTTCAGCCATCTCTAGGAAAGCAGGGCTCCATCACACATAATGGTTACTTGGGAAGACAAATGCCATCACTCTGAAGGTCCTCCCCTTCCTTCTTCTTCCCCCAGCTTTATATGCTGAACATGACGTCATATGGTCTGGAATATCCCTTTGGTCAGTTGGTGTGAGCTGTCCCAGCTGTGTCCCTGTCCTGGTTTCAGCTGGGATAGAGTTAATTGTCTTCCTAGTAGCTGGTACAGTGCTATGTTTTTGAGCTAGGTATGAGAAGAATGTTGATAACACACTGATGTTTTCAGTTGTTGCTAAGTAATGTGTAGTCTAACGTCACGGTTTTTCAGCCTCTGTTGCCCAGCCAGCAAGAAAGCTGCAGGGGCACAAGAAGCTGGGAGGGAACACAGTCAGGGCAGCTGACCCAAAGTGGCCAATGGCGTGTTCCATACCATGTGATGTTTTTAGGAACTGGGGGGGGCATCACCACTCGGGGATTTCCAGGTGCATTGGTCAGCAGGTGGTGAGCAATTGCATTGTGCATCACGTGTATATTCCAATCCTTTTATTATTACTGTTGTCATTTCATTAGTGTTATTATTATCATTATTAGTTTCTTCTTTTCTGTTCTATTAAACGATTCTTATCTCAACCCACGAGTTTTAGTTCTTTTCCCGATTTTCCCCCCCATCCCACTGGGTGTGGGGGGGGCAAGTGAGTGAGCGTCTGCGTGGTGATTAGTTGCTGGCTAGGGTTAAACCATGACAGTCCCCTCCCAACTTCTTGTGCAACCCCAGCCTACTTGCTGGTGGAGTGGGGTGTGAAGCAGAAAAGACATTGACTCTGTGTAAGCACTGCTCAGCAATAACGAAAACATCTCGGCATTACCAACACTGTTTTCGGCACAAATCCAAACCATAGTCCAATACCAGCTACTATGAAGAAAATTAACTTTATCCTAGCCAAAACCAGCACACATCCATAACAATTAAAATCAGACTGCATTTTGTTTCTCAGAGCTAACTGGCTCCTCTCTCCTGTCCATCGTTAGATCCTCAGAGGGATGACATAGGTGCTGCTCTCCCATGTGCCTACAGCCACAGAAAAGCAGCCCCAAGCCTCCTCTGCCATTTAATCAGGGAGAAAATGATCTGTAACTCTTCTGCCCCATCCCTGACCATGCTGTGAGGCGTAAATCTGTTTGACCGTCACTGTCAAACAGGGTCACAGCATTGAAGTCGGGCAAGCTGGTCTGTATATCACTCTTGGATTTATTAAAATGCTCACCCGAAGCAACTCCAACAAAACAAAACCATTCAGGATCATTTAAGACATGAGAAAAAGTAGCTTTAGACAAATTTGAAGGCAGCTTCTTGAATTTGGAGCCAGCTATTGGGCAGTGTTTCTTCCATCACAGTGAACAGAAGAAAAACTGGAGGTGGTTTATGGCATACAACTTCATGGCATTTTAGATGCCAGCAATCCGAAAAAAAAATCATTACCTACTTGACTCTTTATCAGTAGGCAGGTTTGCTGGCAGGTTCAGGCTGGCCACGAAGATAGGAGATCTCCCTGGTACTCTAACACAGCCTGCCCTGCTTACGTGCGTAACAGGTCTGTGTAGTCAGGGTAAGCAAACAGCTTTTTCTGCAAGATGTGTATAAGATTAACAGGAACTTGGGTGGAGAATTTGCATGCTGTTGCCTCAAAATAAATCTTTATCTTGGCAGACTTTATCAGGCATATTGCTGAGCAGTCTGGAAATGAAAACGCCCTCACAATGCTCCAGGGAAGGGCTGGAGGCTCTGGCTCAGAAAGGGTCATGAGCTTGCCTGTACCCTTGAGTGCTTAGAGCTGCCATCCCTGCCTCCTCCCACTGCAGTGAAGATGTTTTGTCCTCCACCGCTGCTGTGTTTGCAACAGCAAAAGCTTACGTACCAAGACTCAATTCCTGCAAGGGGTGTTTGGTCTGTTCCTACTCATGTCTTCATGCCAAGTGGGAATTTTTGCTTTGAATGGGATGGAAGTGTCATGAAAGATGGTCTGGCTCCAAAATCTCTGCCCTCGCTGGTCCACCATGCCTATGGCAAAGTTGTCTTAGAAGCTGAGCTTGGAGAAGGGTGGATGCTCCAACCACCCCTCCTGTGGGGCTACAGGACAACATCACTCTGCTCTTGGGGAGCCAGTGCAGCCAGAAACGGGTCTGAAACAAAGTTTACTCTGACCAACGAAGCTTGCATCACACTCTAAATGAAGAACTGCCCAGGAAAAAGTGACAACCTGGGCTTAAGTCTTTGCTCTCCTGGTTGATCCCAAAGGTCTCCTTGATAAATCAGTGATGAGTGATGTCCCTCAGAGGTCCATATTGGGACCAATACTGTTTAGAATCATAGAATCATAGAATCATTTAGGTTGGAAAAGACCTTTAAGATCATCGAGTCCAACCATCAACCATGCCCACTAAACCATGTCATGAAGTGCCTTGTCTACATGCTTTTTGAATACCTCCAGGGATGGTGACTCCACCACTTCCCTGGGCAGCCTGTTCCATGCCTAACAACCATTTCAGTAAAGGAATTTTTCCTAATATCCAATCAAAACCTCCCATGCTCCAACTTGAGGCCATTTCCTCTCATCCTATCACTAGTTACTTGATAGAAGAGACCAGCACCCACCTCACTACAACCTCCTTTCAGGTAATTGTAGAGAGCGTTAAGGTCTCCCTTCAGCCTCCTTTTCTCCAGGCCAAACAACCCCACTTCCCTCAGCTGCTCCTCATAAGACTTGTGCTCCAAGCTCCTCACCAGCTTCGTTGCCCTTCTCTGGACAC
>VYZV01003272.1:0-27159 GCA_013401275.1 Pandion haliaetus | reverse complement strand
CCTGCCACCAAGGAAAACCGTGCCACACAAAGCCATAACACTGCCATAAGGTGTCATCAAAGCCATCTCTTCTCCATGCTGATAAAGCCCAGCTCCCTCAGTGTCTCCTCACAGGGAAAGTGCTCTAGGCCCTTGGCCATCCCATATTCCTCCACTGAACTCACTCCAGCTTGTTGATATTTCACTTGTCTTTATTGGGAGGCCTAAAACAAGAAGCAGCATCTGTTTGTGGCCTAAATGCTCCTTCTAATTGAATCCAGATCCTTTTGGTCATCTTTGCTGTCAGGCCATATTCCTGACTGTGCTGGTTTCAGCTGGGATAAAGTTAATTTTCTTTCTAGTACCTGATTGTTATGGGTTTGTGTGGCGCGGTTTTCCTTGGTGGCAGGGGAGGGGGGCTGCAGAGGCGGCCCCTTTAAGAAGTTGCTGGAAGAATTCGCTGCCCCAAAATGTCGGACCTGCACGCCAAAATGTCGGACCCGCCTCTAGGCGGGGAGTGACGGTGGTAACGCCTCTGGGAAACATATTTAAGAAGGGGAACCGGTAGTGTGGGGTTGGGAAACCTGAGAGGAACATCGCTGCCGACACTGGAATCATGGAAGTGGAGGGGGAGGAGGAGGAGCCTGAGGAGGCTGATGGCCCTTCAGCCCAGGGGGGTGAACGGTGGAGCGGAAGCTCCCGAAGGTGGCCGTAACCCCATGGTAAAAACCGCGCTGAAGCAGTGTGAGACGGGAGAGGAGCCCGCGGAAAGGACCCGCGCCAGGGAAGTTTGTGAGGAACTGCAGCCCGCGGAAAGGAACCACGTTGGAGCAGGGAACGAGAGAGGAATCTTCCCCCTGAGGAAAGAAGCGGCAACGACGATGTGTGGCGAGCTGACTCAACCCCCATCCCCGATTCCCCTGCGCCGCCGGGGGGAGGAGGTAGACAGCATCGGTAGTGAACTGAGCCGGGAAGGCGGGAGGGGTGGGGGGAGGTTGTTCTGATGTTTGGTTTCCCTTCCTAATACCCTTGTGTTTTGTTTTTGTTTTGATTTGTAGTAAATTAAATTGATTTTGCTTTTTCCCCAAGTTGAGCCTGTCTTTTGCCCGTGACCATAAGTGGGGAGTGATCCCTCCCAGTCCTTGTCTCGACCCACAAGCCTGCCTTTGTGTTTTCTCCTCATCCCAACATGGCCAGGCGAGGGGGTGGGGGGTGAGCGAGCGGCTTCGTGGTGCTTTGTTACCGACTGAGCTGACCTGAAACCACGACACTGATATAGTGCTATGTTTTGGATTTAGTATGAGAAGAATGTTGATAACACACTGATGTTTTCAGTTGTTGCTAAGTAGTTTAGACTAAGTCAAAGATTTTTCAGCTTCTCATGCCCAGCCAGCAAGAAGCTGGAGGGGCACAAGAAGTTGGGAGGGGACACAGCCAGGGTAGCTGACCCAAACTGGCCAAAGGGGTGTTCCATATCACGTGATGGCACATGTAGTATATAAACTGGGGGAGCTGGCCTGCAGGGGATTGCTGCTCAGGAACTAACTGGGCATCGGTCGGCAAGTGGTGAGCAATTGCATTGTTCATCACTTGTTTTGTATATTCCAATTCTTTTATTATTATTGTCATTTTATGATTATCATTATTACTTTCTTCTTTTCTGTTCTATTAAACTTTTCTTATCTCAACCCATGAGTTTTACTTTTTTTTCTGATTGTATCCCCCATCCCACTGGGTAGGGGGAAGTGAGTGAGCAGCTTTGTAGTGCTTAGCTGCTGGCTGGGGTTAAACCATGACACATGTGCTTCCATTTCTCATGTTTCTGTCTTATTAGTGATGCCATAGGTTGGGGTTGGCCACCCGCATATATAATGCTGCACTTTGGTTATCTTTAACATCCTGCAATTCCTCATGCTGTTGTCCTGTTAAGGGTTCCAGAAATCAGTTTTGGCCATCAGAGGGTACAACTTAACATGTATATCCCTTTTGTTACAGCACCTGGGCAGTTTTTTGGAGGAGTGAAGTGCAGAGAACCAGGGGGTGAAGATGGAGTAGGGATGGGAAAGCAGAGAAAAGGGGAGAAAAGGGGTCAGTAGTGCATAAGCAGACTATTGGTAAGTACACTTATTTCATCAAGCCCCATGGCTGGTCACTGCAGCCTGCTCTATATTCTTACTAAATCTATTCCAAACTGTTTTTTTCCATGTGCACTACAATAAATTAATAGCTGGTATAACTTTGGATGATGATGATGAGTGGTCTCTAATTTTATGTACAGCGCTTGGACACTGGCCATGGACAGCACTTAGTGACTCAGTGTCCATATATTTTCTGTGAACTGCTGCAAAATACGTGTCTGAAAGACTGTTATTTCTATAGAAATGTCTCATAGGTAAGTAATATGGAAGAAATTTTCTGAAACTGGAGGGCTGACAACACAGGCTCATAATTCATATCATCCAGCATTAAAGGGAGGATTCAACCTGCCAATTGAGACACCAACAACTCATAAAGACTATCAGTATAGTAGTGTTCAAGTTCCAGAGCCCAATGAAGTAACAGACATCGGTGGTGTATCTGCCTAGACCCAGGCAATGTCGCTAAATATTATCTGCCCAGGCTTATGGAACCGAGTCCCATGTTAGAGGCATAAATCATACAAAACCAAGCATTCGGTTTGGCCATCCAAATGACTGTCCACCTCTTTTGGTTTTTTGGCACTGGCTCCATCTGCAGAGGCTACTGTAGAAGCTGAGAGACCTGGTTCCCAGGTATACCCTACATACAGCTCAGCAATCAGGTCTTGGACCAGCGTCTGCTAGATATACAGCTTCAGACTTTGAATTGGCAGAGAGATGAGGACTGTGGGGTCTTATTCCTATTAAATGTGTGGGAACCACATTGCTTATCTTAAGGCTTCCCTTTGCTGTGGGAGTTAGTATGATACTAGCAATTCATTTCAAGTTTTCCAGGGCTCTGGCTGTGCCCTGCAGGTCTCTTACCCTGACTACATCTTCCATAGTTGCCCTTTTCCTTAGGCACATTGCGTCATTGCCTCATACATAATGACTTCATCCAGGCGTCTTTCCTACTGGAACCAGTCTCTTAAGACTCAGTGCTATTTCTTTTGCTTTCTGAATGAGAGGCCCATGGCAGTAGTAGCTATTCATAAGATAGGGTTTGATTTGGTGGCCAAAGGGAGTCTTGTCATTAATGTTAACAACATATCATTGTATTGCTTCATGCGTTGAGGACAAACGATTGTTACCCAATAGTAACAGTAATTTTAGTGATTTGCCCTTGACATTATTAACATGCTTTTAAAATCACTATCAAGCAAAATTTTAAATTAAAAGAGTTTACTTAGAGAAAGTCAATAGCCCCCTCTAGTGTAACAGAAGTAATGAGGTATCCCTGAGGATGAAGTTGGATCCTGATATTAATTGAGCATGGAGACAGGACATGTGTATGGCTCTCTCATATATGCTGTAAACTAAACTAAGTTGGTATTAAGGTCTTACATTGAAATGGGACCATAAGGGAGCCAACGAATATGAGGAACAATCTGTTATGGCCTCTGTCTTACTAATGCAAATTTCTTAGCTCCCAAAAACATCAGTGGAGCCATGGTGAAACTGAACCTCTGCTGGCCCTTTGCATGCAACAGAATATTTTTTGCAGCTGTAACAATATCCCCAACTCACCCACACTTTTGCTACTAGAGCAAAAATACTAGAAATGTTACTGAGGATAAATGATTCTTAACTGATAGAAACCAATACAAATATTTTTCCTGTTCACCATAACTTCAGTGTACACTGCCCCTCCTTCACGCATCCTTCTCAAGAGCAGGGTAGGGAATCTACTCAGTTTGTAGTGGATATCATGGAGACAAGCTTAACCACAAGGTAAATGCCCACTGTAAGCAGTAGGATGTAACTGAAAGTGAATTGGATGTGACTCTATCAGCATGTTCAAAGTCCAGTTCTGGAAAAGAGGTCACAGTGTTAAGGATTGTTATAAGGCTACCAATCCCAGCAAACTCTGGGACCTAGAGATTTGTCCTTCCTGGCCACTGGAGGCCAGTCTGGTGCACCCTGAGGTCGAGATGTCTCTTTGTCCCAGGCCAATAGATGCAGCTGCTTTCCCATTCATGTTTTCATTCAGTAGCGAGCATGTATCCTAGAGAGGTACACACATGCATATACACACAGGACACCAAAATGTCAGCTATGCAAACTGCCACAGAGAAGGGCACTGACTTTAACAGCACCTACATATAACACTCCCAGAACTCACAAGAAATGTAAACATAGATATCCAAGTCCTCTTCCCCTGCTCTGGCTGCTTGGGATTGAAGCTGTGTAGCAAAAACACCCAAACACTCACTCTCTGGATTCACCAGCATACCCACATTTGCAGACCCCTTGTATATAAGCATGGACCCTTAGTCTATGTTGTACACATGCCCACATCCTGGGCTGTCTTATCTGCTGTGTGGGTCTTCTCTTAATTGCCAGCTAGCCCAGCTTTATGGTCACTAGCAAACAGGTGCATACACTCGCACTATCATCTTCTCTCACAAGCACCTCTTGCCCCACTGAGAGATGCCTTGAATTTCAGCACGGGGTCATGGTGTGCTGGGACCCTGGGTGTGCACATCTTGCTCAGAAACCAAGTCTGAGAAAGACTGATACAGGGTTTCCTCCTCTGGATAGTCCAGCTTGAAATCTCAGAGTTGATTACACATATACACCCATACACATCAGGTCAGTTGAAAACATAAGCACATTGATCCCCCAGTTTCTGGCATCCCAACACCATGGGTCTTACAGCCTGTGGTCCCTCTCATTGCTGGTGCTTAGGCCCTCACTAGCACCAGTTGCTGGCCCCACAGACATATGGACCCTATGACCCTTTATCTGAGTCCAGTTGCTGGCGTTTGATTTACTGACTCTAGTCTCTCCAGTTGCTGACACCTAGAGTTTGCAGTGTTCACACGTGGCATAGTGTCGTGGTTTCGGTTTCAGCTCAGTCGGTAACAAAGCACCACGAGCCGCTCACTCACTCCTCCCGCCCCCCTCCGGTGGGATGGGGAGGAGAATCAGGAAGGTGAAAAGAAAAAAAAACCAGAACCTCGTGGGTTGAGGTAAGGACAGTTTACTGGGATAACACAAAGAGAGAATCCACAACAACAACGGTACTAATAAAAGAATATACAAAAACGAGTGATGCACAGTGCAGGTGCTCACCACCCAGAACCCGACACTCCGCCACTTCCCCCACCGAGAGCCGAGAGAAAGAGAGAGGGCCCCTCAGCCCGCTCCCCATTTATATACTGAGCATGATGTCACATGGTATGGAATAGCTCCTTGGCTAGCTCAGGTCAGGTGTCCCAGCTGTGCCCCCTCCCAGGTTTCTGTGAAAATTAACTCTACCCCAGCTGAACCCAGGACACAGAGAGAGTGAAATTAGCAGGATAGTTAAGAAGAATTTAATAAGAAAACCAAAGACCAATTCTCTTTGACCATTCCCCATAACATTCTTTAATAGGTTTTGCATTGTCAGATACATAGGACTCAGCCACAAAGCAAAGACAGGAGAGGTGTTTGCTGCACACAATAAGACCTATGACAGAGGTGAAGTCAATCTCCAAGACAGAGAATGTGCTCCTGAGAAATGCCCTGGTTGTGGACAGCCTATTATCTAGACACCATGTGAACATCCTTAGCATTTTCCCTGTTCACTTCATCATGCAGGTGAGAAAAGGGTAAGGGAGATGAGAACCAGAGGATTTGATGTTATAGACATGTAAGTAGAGAATTTTGTGTTATGTACCTTCCATTCATACTACACTCCTGAGTGCAGGCAGAATAAACTAACAGACAGACATTGAATCCATTACAGATTCCCAGGGATGTCTGCCTAGCTTCCGCTCCAGAAGGACATGGCTTTCCTTTAGGTCTTGTGTTGTGTTTGCTCCACGTAGGTGTTGTCCCAAAACTTGTGGGATCATTCACCCTGCATGCGAGTAACACACAGAGTCGAGTTACTAGCTATGTATTGCTGGTTCTGCATGGAAAGGGGTGCTAGGAGGTATCCCCACAAAGATAGCACACCCAGCACTAAAACAGTCATTCATTTATACATTGTAAATTAGCATGATTACCATACTAATTGTTTATCAACCTTTTACTGGTGCCCATAATTCCATATCTTAAAGCTGATTGCTGTATAGTGTCCTTGTCTTCATTTAAAGATGCAGCATCTTTTAATTTTACTGTGCAACGGCAGTGGGTGAGGGTCTTCAAGCGGAGGTGGTTATCATAACTTCTAGAGCTGTGGTCTTCATATTATAATTAGTTAAGTTCATCTAAAGGGCACATTTTTAGCTGATTCATGTTGTATAGCCAAGCTCCTTTGGGCAACCAGCCCACTAAAGTTTCTGGTTCCTAGTTTTAGGTCAATTTGTTCCTTCTATTCCATTGTCTTGTCAAGAGTTGCTTACTCAAATGATTTACATTTACTTATCTTTTGTTCCCTATTTTTGTAAAAAATTACAACCATAAAGATTTCAATATCACAGCTGTCCTGGACACCCCAAGCATCTTACATGGTACTAGATGCCTCTTTTAGGTCATTACACTCAGTGTCCCAAGCTAAGTTTGTTGTTTTCATTGTTGGGATTTACATGTGCCCAAACTTCTATCATAGTCAATGGAGCTCTAGTGAATGGAGCCTAAAAGAGGGGCCTAGCTACCCAGCTGTCTCTTTGTGACAAACACCTCTGTTGCTAGGTTAGCTAAATGGTTGTTTATGTTCCATTGTTTTTTCTGACAAAGGTAGATTCAGTTGCCCTAAAAGTAAACAGTTAGTATCACTAGAAATGGTCAAGGGGAATCCCCCCCCAGCACTTTGCTGATTACTAGAATGATGTGGATCTCTCATAATTCTACCACCATAACTTGTAACCACTTGTAGATGCCTTGGGATGCCAAAGCATCTCAAATGTCACCAAGAATTTATATGTGATAACTTAAACCTGTCTTCCATCTCCACTGATTACATTAGGAACCTAGACAAGGAGGTCATATGCTGTGCACTTTGTTCTGTGCACCTTCTCTCTGCACATCTAAACTTTGGCAAGAGGAATCATACTTCCCATGTCTCTGTGGAATGCATTGAAGGGAGACCAATCCCAACCCATTCCTATGGCTCCTAACCAGGACTGATGCCTAGATTGACTCAGCTGAATCAGTACCCTGAACATGGGCAAAATGGATGTAGATGGCAAGGCATGCTTTTCTGTTTTTGGAATAGAATAGTGCCTTATATAGAAAAATATGTCAATATATTTTAGAAATGCACCCTCAGATAGGAAAAAATCACACTGGTGGTCTCTGCCTTTCCCTAACCATTGGTTAGAGAGGAAATAGAAATGTAGTATACTTCAGACTATTTAAAGGAGCATTCCCCAGGTATGACAGCAGCATCTAAATGGAAACTAATAAATTAGCAAACAAATAAAGTAGTTCTATGTGTTACAGTCCATCTTCTGGAATACAGCATGTGTGTCTCTGACCTGGCTGTGGTGTCCTTTGTTAAGGATGTCAGGTGATGTTGTCTCCTCCTGCAGCCCCAGCCCAGGACTCTCCTGCCCAGCCACTGGAGCACAACCCAGTTGCCTGGGTATGCAGGGTCCGCGCCCAGGCTGAGGGATGCAGCTGCTGCTTTTCCATCTGCAGGTTCAGCAAGTAACAAAGCTGAGTGTGTGTCCCAGAGGGATACATAGACACAAAGGATACTGAGATGTCTGGTCAGACAGACTGCCACAGACAAAGCACTGCTGTCACCAGCACCCACACCACACCCAAGCACAGACAACCACGTCTGCTCCTCTGGGACTGGCAGAGACAGGCATTGGAACAGGCTGCCCAGGCAAGTGGTTGAGTCATCATCCCTGGAGGTATTAAAAAAGTGCATAGACAAGGCACTTCAGGACATGGTTTAGCGGGCATCGTTGGCAGTTGGACTCGATGATCTTAAAGGTCTTTTCCAACCTAAACGATTCTATGATTCTATGAGACAGGAGGTCACTAGTGCAGGTACACATGTGACACTCTCAGGGTTCACAAGCTCACACACATTCACGGGTACCCTGAGCACCAGCACAGCCCCTCTGCTGTCCGGTACCCCTGCCCAGGCCCCAGCCCTCTTACCTACCTCATGGGTGCCCTATATGCCAGCTGGTCCAGCTTGATGCACACTGCAAACACACAGCACTAATGCCCTCATCTCAAGGTCACCCCACACTCCCATGTCCCCCCAGGTCCCTTAGAGCCCAGCCAAGGGTCAAGTTTTGTCTTTCTCATGTCCTAAAAGAAAGCCCCACTCCAGTGCACCAAGGAAGATTTCACAAAGGGGGGGCTCCCCTGTTAAGTCATACAATGCAGACATCCTTGGCTTGACCTTTCCCTCTAGGGTTCCCATTCTCAGGGCTGAAATTGCAGTGTTTGCCCTCCAGCCTTGCCAAGAATTTCACCAAGAACAGAGGTCCCCACCTGGCTTGTTGATCTGGAGGAAGGTTTCTGTGTTCAGTTTCAAGATGACCTGGATTCAAAATGAAGAAGGAACAGTCTTCCCCCCGTTTTCTGGCTGTGTGAACAGCACAGCATGGGTGTCCAAGGTGCTGTGGTAACTAAATGCTTCACCAGGAGATAAGGCCGCAGGAAATATGCATTTGTTACATCCCTGGCCATGTTTGCAGTGTAAACTCACCCTTGAATCCAGGCTCAGTTCATTTCTACATGAACAATCTCAGGCTAGGAACAGAGCCTGGTACTACTGCCTTCTTCCAGGAGTCAAACAAGCACAAGGGAAGCCAGTCTCCTTTATAGAAGTCAGTGTGGAAATTGCACCTATGATCCGTAGTTTGGAGACAAAGGCAAACAACTCAGGTGCCAACACTGAAGAAAGATGATCACAGAACTACCAGCTCATCAGGTGATAGTGGGAAAGAGGAACTACTCCTGTCTCCTACCTGACTCTGTCCTCATTGTAGTCCCTACCCGGTGTCTTGCTTGTTTGTGTTGTTACTCAAGAAGGGCTTGTCCTATGCTCTACTGTGATGGGAGAAGGGGGAGAAGGAGATGTGCTGGCATGCCTTAGTTGCACTTTCTCCTCTGATAATGAAAAGAACAGAATCTGCGACAGAAAAGGTAAGATCAGGGAAGACAAGTGTGTTTGTATGACAATAAGTCAATCTAATGGCTTCTAAGTTGGAAGTAAGGAAATGTGCCTAAGACAAATAAAACTAAACCAACAAACCAAACAAAAAAGATTGAAATGGCTTCTGTGCCTGAAAGACTGTTGACACTTGCATTCAGACAGCCCGACTCAGAGTCCAGGGGTCTCCCTGTTTCCCCGTGGCCTGCTGATGGAAAGATTCCTGCCCAGGGATGGGTCAGATGCAGAAAGGTATTCACTGCTTTTCTCATCTCAAAGCACCTGTCATCTTCTCAGCCTCAGAAGGTGATGATAAGGAGCTAGGAACCAGGTTCCTTTATGTCTGTCACATGTCCAGGAGGGCAAGTGGCATAGAGCAGAGGGCAAATGACAAAAGGGAATTTAGAAGGGCCCATTTCTCCATCCTGGTTGGGGAATGAAAAGCTGTAAGTCAGGATAGAGTGACTAGAGGGAGTCTTTTCACCACAAGAAGCCTTCTCCCACATGCATCTGGGACTGCTACCTCCATAGCATAAGCACATTTTTTCTCAGTACAGAGCAGCATTTGGATGCAAATGAGTGATAGCCCAGAGTGAACACACGGCCTTGAGTCTACACACTTGGACTGAAAAAAAATCAAACCATTATTTCTCTGGCCACAGAGGAACTGTCGTGGTTTCAGGTCAGCTCAGTCGGTAACAAAGCACCACGAAGCCGCTCGCTCACCCCCCACCCCCTCGCCTGGCCATGTTGGGATGAGGAGAAAATACAAAGGCAGGCTTGTGGGTCGAGACAAGGACTGGGAGGGATCACTCCCCACTTATGGTCACGGGCAAAAGACAGGCTCAGCTTGGGAAAGAAACAAAATCAATTTAATTTACTACAAATCAAAACAGAAACAAAACACAAGGGTATTAGGAAGGGAAACCAAACATCAGAACAACCTCCCCCCACCCCTCCCACCTTCCCGGCTCAGTTCACTACCGATGCTGTCTACCTCCCCCCCCCGGCGGCGCAGGGGAATCGGGGATGGGGGTTGAGTCAGCTCGCCACACGTCGTCGTTGCCGCTTCTTTCCTCAGGGGGAAGATTCCTCTCTCGTTCCCTGCTCCAACGTGGTTCCTTTCCGCGGGCTGCAGTTCCTCACAAACTTCCCTGGTGCGGATCCTTTCCGCGGGCTTCAGTTCTTCCCGAACTCCCCTGGCGCGGGTCCTTTCCGCGGGCTGCTCTCCCGTCTCACACTGCTTCAGCGCGGTTTTTACCATGGGGTTACGGCCACCTTCGGGAGCCTCCGCTCCACCGTTCACCCCCCTGGGCTGCAGGGCCATCAGCCTCCTCAGGCTCCTCCTCCTCCCCCTCCACTTCCATGATTCCAGTGTCGGCAGCGATGTTCCTCTCAGGTTTCCCCCCCCCACTACCGGTTCCCCTTCTTAAATATGTTTCCCAGAGGCGCTATCACCGTCACTCCCCGCCTAGAGGCGGGTCCGACATTTTGGCGTGCAGGTCCGACATTTTGGGGCAGCGAATTCTTCCAGCAACTTCTTAAAGGGGCCGCCTCTGCAGCCCCCCTCCCCTGCCACCAAGGAAAACCGCGCCACAGAAACCCATAACAGGAACCAATCATGTAATTTCTAAGCCTCTCTTTCCTTCATTCGGAGGATGGACCTGTAGATTGTTCCAGGCCATATTGAAAGATTTTCACTTCCTTGACAGACTACAAGTCAAAAGGACACACTGGGGGCTTTGCTCCTTAAATGTCCTTCTTTCCTCTTATCCCCTCCAGGGCCTTCCAACTTAAAAGTGGTATGGGATTTCGCAGCTTGACACAGAAATGCTTTTCATTAACGGACTTCACTGCCCCAGTGTTCTGGAGTTCAGAGGTTTGGAGTACCTGGAGGTCCATGCTTTCAACAGCCAAAGGATGAAGAGATAAGTTGTGTTTTGAGATTAGCTGTAAATCACAGTTATCTACCATTTCAGCTTGATCACACAGGTTTCAGGAGAGGTTGCTGCAGAGCTCAGGTGTTGACCATGTGCCTTTTCTAAGATTACATTTCAGACAGCACCTGCAATGCAACAAGAACCATGTCCCTAGGGCTGCTGAAGAAATATCAGATACTTCAGTTCCCTCCTGACTTAGTAGATTGAACACAGAATCAAGAGGACTGCAGAGGTAGGTAAAAAAGTGTCTTGGCTTGACTGGATTTTCTCCCATAGTCATTGAGTTAGCCTAAACAAGCTGAGGTCAACTGAGTCTGAACAGTTTCTGTTGTTTCTTGAACCCAAATATCCCCAAAATTCTATTAAGGGCTTAGTACACTAGTTTACAATTCAGCATCAGTGACTATGAGCTGAAGCTAATAAGTTGCTTTTATTTTTCTCAGACAGAGCATGTACCCTTCAGAAAATATTAAGATCAGTTTCATCTAATTCATTACAAGAAATTACAGCCATGCCTGAGAACTTGTCATGGCTCTGTTATGTTGAAGTGCTTTTTCTAATTGGTTGGGGGGGCACTATTTTAATTTGTGGTGATTTTTTTTCTAACTATGGGAAATGATTTAATATTTACTTCAGTTTAAGAGAAAAAAACCATCCTGCATGTTGAAATTTGATAGGATGTTTTAGAGATGGCCATCTGCATTCTTAAGGCAGAATTTTGAGGGAAATTGAAAAGAAAATTTACAACTGGCATGAATTAGAGAGAGTGCTTACCTGTTTCTAATGCATATCAGTTGTAAAAAACATGAAACACATGAATACAGGATGCAGAGATTCTTTTGAAGATGCATACTAACAGCAACCCATATTTTTATTAGATATATAACCTACAAGTGAAGGAATGCTTACTTGAAAAGAAATTACCAGGGGGAGTAGAGGCAGACAGAGGCGTGCCAAAGGGTAGAACAGAAGATCTGGAAAAAAGTTTGGAAAAGTAAAGGTAGAGGGCTGAATAGAGGCAAATGAGAATGAGGAAGGGATGATTCCCACAACACCCAACTTGAGGACTTATACTGGGATCCTGAGCTCTGTGGCCTCCCTCTATAAACAATGAAGAACAATGGAGTAGACACTCACCAGAGAGGCCCATTCAGAAGTGCTAAACCAGAAGCCTACAGTAGTCTGAATTATGCTTTGGATGTACCTTACCTCTAGATGCTCACCTAAGAGTGGGATACATCTTACCAAATGGGATCATGTGAAAGCTAAGCATTCTGTCTCAGAAAGTCATTGAGGCTTCCTTTATGGTCAGCAGAAAGAGGAAGGTGCCTTTCAAGGCCTCCCTAATTTTGGGTACCAAAGATAAAGGGTTACCTTTCCCTTTCTAAAGGTCTTACCTGTCTTTCTTGCCTTCCTAAAGACTTTATTCACTTCTAGAGTTTTTGCTTCCTTGAGTAAACCAGGTCCCACTTTAAAGTACAGGTTGTACCGTACTGTGCTGTACTGTAAATTATATCACCCAGTGCTGTCAATAACTGCCTATAATAATTCTGCTTCTGATAATACACGTACACAGAATCGCACAACCTTTGGATTTGTGCTTTCTTTTCAAAATACATATTCCTGGAGACATCTAATACAACTGATTTCACCTCATTTTAGACACTGATAGGCATCTGTACCTGAACTGACTATTGAGAAACATATGACAGATGATGGAGAGAAATACATTCTTCTAATGTGCAACTTCTCATGTCCATTTTAGGCTTTTACCTCAGGACAAGGCAAATTTTTCCTCTGGAAGTGCCTATTTCCACCACTGGAGACTGATTTTCTCCTTAATTTACCTCTGTGTAAATCAGTTGAGGCAAATTGTAATCCTGAACAAGCTTTTAAAAAACCTACACATTCTTTGGGCCATTTTCTCTTTCAACTCAGGATGCTGGTATGAAGCCTTTCTTTTCTCTACTGAGGATAGAGTAGTCTAAAGGCTTTGTAGGCATGATCATGATGAAGCAGCCTGAGAGGTTGCAGCATCTTTCTTGAGCAATTTTATCTGGTCATGACTGGTATTGGTTTACCATGAATTCTGTGCCTAGGAGTTAGGAGGTGTCTAAACAGTTACCCAGTTTCATTGTAGAGATCCATGAGGCTCTTGGCAGACTTCCAAGTGAATAGAAACTTCTCTTAATCGTAATGAAGATCTGGAAACCCCGTGCAATTGATTTGGATAACCAAGACATACGAAACATCATAGGACGCCGAAATGTCCACATGCGCACACACAGATCTGAACTTGTCATCCAATGCTTCCTAAGCTTTTAAAAGAGAGGGTGCACCATGACAGGTCATCTCTTTCATTTTAAGATTTGTAACTATCTGTTATGGGATTGTGTGGCGTGGTTTTCTTTGGTAGTGGGGGAGGGGGCTGCAGAGGTGGCTCCTTTAAGAAGCTGCTAGAAGCTCCCCTGACTCCAAAAAGTCCTACTCGCCTCTGGCCCAGGCCGATCCTATCAGTGATGGTGAGAGCGCCTCTGGAAGAACATATTTAAGAAGGGGAACCGGCAGTGTGGGGGTTGGAACGTGAGAGGAACACCTCTGCCAATACTGAGGTCAGTGAAGAAGGAGGGGTGCCTGAGGACGCTGATGGCTCTGCAGCCTGTGGCGAGACGGCGGGCTGTCCCCCTGCAGCCCATGGAGGTGAACGGTGGAGCGGAGGCTCCCGAAGATGGCTGTAACTCCATGGTAAAAACCGTGCTGGAGCAGTGTGTGACTAGAGAGCAGCCTGAGGAGAGGACCCACGCCAGGGAAGTTTGTGAGGAACTGCAGCCCGTGGAAAGGACCCAAGTTGGAGAAGTTCGTGAAGGACTGTCTCCCGTGGGAGGGACCCCACGGCGGAGCAGGGGATGAGTGAGGAATCCTCCCCCTGAGGAAAGGAGCGGCAGAGACGATGTGAGGTGAGCTGACCTCAACCCCCATCCCCTGTTCCCCTGTGCTGCCGGGGGGAGGAGGTAGAAAGCACCAGGAATGGAGCTGAGCCGGGAAGGCGGGAGGGGTGGGGGGAGGTGTTCTGATGTTTGGTTTTCCTTCCCAGTACCCTTGTGTGTTTGAATTGATTTGATTTGTAGTAAATTAAATTGATTTTGTTTCTTCCCCAAGTTGAGCCTGTCTTTTGCCCGTGACCATAATTGGGGAGTGATCCCTCCCAGTCCTTGTCTCGACCCAGGAGCCTGCCTTTGTATTTTCTCCTCATCCCAACGTGGCCGGGGGGGCGTGGGGGGTGAGCGAGTGGCTTCATGGTGCTTTATTACCAGCTGAGCTGAAACCGAAACCACGATACTATCCTATGTGTCCAAGCTCCAATGCAAGGTGACTGAGAGCAGAATGAAACTATTAACTTAAACTAAAATCTTCCAGAGGTCAGCTATGTTCTAACAGAACATGCATATAACACAGACATCATACCAGGTTAATATTAAATAGGTGGGGGGATGGAAAAACAGGCTTATGGCTGCTGGAGAGGTTGGGTGAGACTTGTCCTCATTGTTTATCAAGACATCTGAGATTTCAGCATCTGAAACACAGACATCTCACAAGTGATTGAGAAGCCTAAGCACATCTCTATAGATTTCGATATCATGGGCTATCCAGCATATCCACAGAAGGCTTACAAATGTGACACAAGATCCACAGGAGCACATCCTGTCTTCCCTGCATGGCAGATCGTGGCCAGGGTGCACACCATCAGTCTTGTCAAAGACCAATAGATGCCTTGATTTAAGACTGGAATTGACTCTCTGAATGTCACGTAAGCTACTGCTAACAACAGACAGCTATTTGGCTTGTCTTAAGAAATGTACCATACCATTTCATTGTTTTCAATGTGTCTTTATTGTTCCAAGATGAAATCCTCTGAAGAAGGGACCAATGGAAATAAAACTTCTGTGGTCACGTTTGTTATCCTGGGTTTTTCTCATCACCCAGATATGAAAGTCATCTTCTTCATCCTATTTCTGTGTATTTACATTGTCAGGGTGCTGGGAAACCTAATTATTCTTCTTGTAATCAACATGGACCCTGTCTTCCATATCCCCCATGTACTTCTTCCTCAGGAACTTATAAATTCTGGAAATTTGCTACACCTCTGTCACCCTGCCCAGAATGCTGGTCAATCTTCTCTGAAGTGATCTCTTTTGCAGGTTGTGCTGCACAGATGTATTTCTTTCTGTTCTTTGGGGTGACTGGGTGCTGCCTCTTAGCTGCAATGGCATATGACTGCTACCAAGCCATATGCAACCCTCTGCATTACATGGATACCATAATAAGAAGGTATGTATGCAGCTGGCTGCTTCCTCATGGATATGTGGCAACCTTGTGGCCCCTGGACACGCTACATTTATCTTCTCTTTGCCTTTCTGTGGGTCCAACATGATCAACCATTTGTTCTGTGAGATCCAGCCAGTGCTGATGCTGGTGTGCAGGGACACTTACTAGAATGAGCTACAGATCATTCTGGCTGCTGCCTTTGTCATCCTGATGCCTTTTCTGCTCATTTTGATTCCTATGGCCTCATCATTTCCTCCATCCTCAAAATCAGGTCTGCCAAAGGAAAGTATAAAGCATTCTGCACTTGCTTCTCACATCTCACTGTAGTGACATTATTCTATGGGACAGCTGTGTTCATCTATGTATGTCCCAAATCCAGTTGTTCCCTGGATGTGGACAAAGTGCTCTCTCTTTTCTATTCTGTATGACCCCTATATTGAACCCTGTTATCTACAGTCGTAGGAATAGAGAGGTGGAAGGGCTCCCTTTAATATGAGAAAGAAGCTATTTCACCCCAATTCCTAAGTCAGTTCCCCTCAGCTGAACAACCATCCACAAATATCTCACATCAGAAGAAGAACTGGTACATTGCCAGAGGGATAAAGGAAAGATCCGTGACAGGACTTTAGGATAGGAAGGCATTCAGCTCACCTGAGTTCAAAAAAAGTAATTAGGTGTCTAAATAGGAGTATCTGGTGGCATTTGAAGTGCATAGTTTCCAGCTGCCATTATAGAACATGCGCATCTCCATTGTTGCAGTTGCCAGTACCACTTGAAGATCTTGAATACAGAGGATGTCTCATGTGATCCCAGGCACATATCTTTAGGCATAAGAATTACTCCCCAGATGTTTATGACATACTAGAGGGAAGGGATGCCATTCAGAGACACCTTGTCAGGCTCGAGAAGTGGGCCTGTGTGAAAGTCATGAAGTTCAACAGGGCCAAGTGCAAGGTCCTGCACCTGGATCAGGGCAACCCTCAATATCAATACAGACTAGGGGATCAATTGATTGAGAGCAGCCCTTCATGGAAGGACTTGGGGATACTGGTGAGTGAAAAATTGGATATGAGCTGGCAACGTGCACTTGCAGCCCAGAAAGCCAACTGTACGCTGCATCAAAAGAAGCATGGCCAGCAGGTCGAGGGAGGTGATTCTGCCCCTCTACTCTGCTGTCGTGAGACCCAACCTGGAGAATTTCATCCAGTTCCAGGGTCCCCACTTTAAGAAACATAAGGACCTGTTGGAGCAGGTCCAGAGGAGGGACACAAAAATTATCCAAGGACTGGAACACCTCTGCTATGAAGAAAGGCTGAGAGAGTTGGGTTGTTCAGCCTGGAGAAGAGAAGGCTGTAGGGAGACATTATTGTGGCCTTTCAATACTTAAAGGGGCTTGTAAGAAAGATAAAGACTTTTTATCAAGGCCTGTAGTGACAGGACAAGGGGCAATGATTTTAAAGTGATAGAGGGTAGGTTTAGATTCGTCATAAGGAAGAAATATTTTATGATGAGGGTGACGAGACACTGGAAGAAGTTGCCCAGAGAAATTGTGGCTGCGCCATCATTGGAAGTGTTCAAAGTCAGGTTGGATGGGGCTTTAAGCATATTCATCTAGTGAAAGATGTCCCTGCTTACAGCAGGGGTTTGGAACTAAATATGTTTAAAGGTCCCTTCCAACCCAAACCATTCTATGATTTTATGATTCTATGAGACGAGTTAATCTGCCTGGCTCAATTCAGTTGTGCATATGCAGAGGTATCTACTACCACCTGAAGTCACCCGTGACATTTCAGCCATTCACATGAGCTCGGAGATATGACATGGGACATACAGAAGACATGTTGCCTTCTGCAGTAGTGGCTGGGGAGCAGGCAGGATGCCAGGGGACACCTCCAATAGCACAGACACCTGCTACTATGTACGTGGTTTGGGCCATGGCCAGTGGAGTCCATGAAGTGATGCATGTCTCTTCTTTATAAGCAAAGGCATCAGTCTCTGAATTCCAGTGATCCACTGTCTGTCTCCTCTCAGACAGACATCTAATGTCATCTGAGATGCTGTAAGGTTTTGGAACTGAACTCCTGATTATGATTTAGGTCATGGATATGCCATAGTGTCATTTATGGGCTATCATAGATACCTGTGTCATCTCTGGCAGACCCGTGCCTGGGCATCAGAAATACCACTAAATGCACATGTTCAAGTGAATTAATCAAGCTTCAAATATCTTTTGACTCTAATGGGAGCTTAGACACCTAACTTGCTTGGAGACACCTATATAAATGTAACTGGGAAAAGTATCAAGGCCCACCCTGACAATGCAGAGACTTACATGCAGATGAAATGAACTCCACCCATGTGAAAGAGAGACTAAACCCACCTTCAGCCCATCCTCTAGTCCTGCAAGCCAACATTTCATACCATTACTCTCCATCTCACAAATCTCACTTTCTAGTGAGAGTTCCTGTATCAAAATGGTTCTTTTTCAAAAATGTTAAGTGTTGTGTGACGTAACCATAAAGGGCATTGATCTCCACCAAAACTTGTACTGAGATAGCTACCATGTCTTGTGTTTAAATAAAATTTTAAAGACTGCTTTAAGGGACAAAGAAATTGGAAGAGGAAAGAAAACATTTTCCTCTTGTTTTATACAGCTAACAATTTTCCTTACAGAATTCAACAGAACTGTTTCAGAGTTCATAAACAATTCTGAAGACATGCATCTGAATTGTGGCTTATTTACATTTTCAGTGTGCTTTTATGTCTAATAATAATAATCTTGATTATTTAAAGTAGTTCTAATTGTCTGAATTTTTTTTTCCAAATAACTTTCTCAAATTACTACTAGTGAAAAGTGTGAAAAACAAAAACTTTTTTGGCTGACTTCGTGTTTGAAAAACTTGCTTGGCTGACTTCCTTTGCATATTTTCTGATAATTCCACACTTCTTCCTCTCTATGATTTTGCTGTAACTATTTGAGAAACATTTCAGATTTTTAAGATAAAAGATTCTTAGATAGAGGGTCTTTCATCAGTCTTACTAAAAGTATAAAACTTCTTCAAAACATTGTACTACTTCAATCTACAGATTTTAGTCTTTACATACATGCCATATATAACATATAAAAATGAAAACACAGTATGTCAGCTTGTAAATTTTCATTAAACAATTTCAGTTTTCTTTTTTGAAGGTAGCATATTATTTTCAGAGAATCTAAATCTTTTCACATGTGTTTTGTTCAATGAGTTCCATAAGGATTTCTGTAGACACACACTTCTGTGCATATACATATTAACACACATATACCTTTGTAACTCTCTTGCCTGCAGGCAGGTGCCCCTGGCACAGCCCATGGTCAGCAGTTCCTGGTGACAAGCCATGTGCTGACAGGCTCAGAGGGCAATAACAGGCCTCACTGGGTGGCAAAAAGCATTGCACTCTTACTTGTATTTACACTGTTTCAGCACAGGATGGGTTTTTAATCATTCGATTTGTAAATCAAATGTGCAGGTAAGTGCAAGGCAGGTACTTTTTCTGGAACACATGTCAACTTTGCACACTCCCCAGGGCTAAGTAGCTCAGCCTGGTTTACTTGGAAAATGAGCAGAACTTCACAATGAAATAGAAACTCTTTAGAAACTCATTTCCCATAATTATTTTAGTTGGGGCTTGGTTTGGTTTTGTGGAGTGGGAGCAGAAGAAGAAAGATGTCTTCTGCTTCAGGCATCATCTGCCAAGTTCACTCAGCTCTGCCGTGCAGTCCACATCTGCTGAGTCCATCTTTAGATGGAGTGTCTTGTTCCCAGAGTCTGTGTTGTACCTGGCAGCCACCAAAAGCAAGTATGCAAACACCTTCCCAAGATGGCAGAGACATAAGTAAGGCTCCTTCCAGCTGAGGGAACGATAGATTGTTGTGTGCCTGAAGAGATATCACAGGAAGACAGACTTTGCAAGTAGTCCAGGGAAGGCAGGAGCAAATTGCTTTCCAGGGCACATCCTCTGGGATTGCCTCCTGTTATCTCTTCCAGGTAATTCCCAGTGCAACAAACCCAGTGTAATGCTAGCCCTTATTCCTCTGAGCTTAGTTCTGTCTGTGGAGACAGTTTTCCAAGTTATCCTACTCTCAATGCATGGCGCTTGTTGTTGCCATGCTTTCCTCAGGTCTGCAAATGCATCACATATAGCCAAGCTGTCTCCTGAACAAGGACTTGAACACTGAATGTTCATGTTTAGAGGTTGATATTTTCCCAGCTAAGTGGCCCATGCACTGTGATGCACACCTGAACCACATGCAGAAGGCAGTAGTGAAGACTGCAACATTGCAGGCCTTTAGGGCAAGACATAGCTGGAGGTTATATACCATTATAAGGAATTAATTTTGCCTTCAGTACTTAGAGGAAACTCAATGGGAGACAGATACTCCATTTATTGCCCAGAAGGGCAATCTACCCAGAAGGAACTTTTCAAAACCCAGATGGAAGCAAAACACACACACCTGGTAACAAGTCAGCTACTGTTTCCTGAATGCGCACACACTTTTTGCACCCATGGTGAAGTAAAGGAGAAAATAGGCATTCCCTACTTCATAGTGATCCAGCCGAGACATTGGCAGTTGTCAGCATAAATGCTAAGCAGCTGAGCTCCAAATGAAAACCACAGCATGTGGTCTGGAAAAATCAGAGCACATCTTCCTGTCTGCACCACCTTTAAGAGGAAGCCAGGAGCAAAGGCATGTGCGCTAGCCCTTTGCTGGATTCAATCCCTTCTCCAGGGCAAGTAGTGAAGTGGTATTGGTGCAGCAGCATGAAACTTTCAGAGCCCTTTTTTTCTCTCTTGTGAATAAGAACCTTGAAAAAAAGATAACAGCAGCTCTCAGGACCTGACTAGGGCTGGTGCAGGGGATGCACGAGCCCCAGGGCTTTCCTTGGAAACACTGCACTGGGATTAAATGCTGATGTAAGTGATTTGAAAGCCAAGGTTGCCTCAGGATCCAAGTCACACCTGCCTTGGGCACCAAAGGGCTGGCCAGCCTGGATGTCTTCTCAGAAACTGACATTTTTTCGTGCTAGAAAATGAACTCAAGCTGAGATCTGAAAGGGCTGAATCCCAAGTGCTTTCTCCCTGCACAGAACATGCTGAGTGTTGCTCTGGCTAGGCTCACAATGAGGGCAGGGGACTGAGGTACTACTTTCTCTGAGCCTTCAAAGCGGAATCTTCAGCATAACAGACTGAAACACTCCCTAGTGCACCTTGAAGGCTCTGATGCCCAGGGCATGGCCATGATACCTACATCGAAGTAGGACAGTACCTTTCACCAGGGCAGCATCACAATTATAGGCAAAGGGAGCCCCTCCTCTGGAGGGGAATTCACTTTTCCTCTCAGGGATGTGAGAGCAGCCAACACTGCCATCCTACCAAGAAATGCTGGGGACTGTCTCTCCAAAGCCAGTGGTGCTGGAGCCTCCTGTGTGGTGGGCACTGAGACTTCCGTCTGAGGACACAGGGAAGGCTTGGGGGTGTGTGACAGTGTGTGGCTAATGCAGGATGTTCCTCAAAGTAGGAGTGGTGAGAGTCTTGTAATGCATCAGTGCATGGGATCATTATTAATCTCATTAAGAGAGGTGCTCAGCCTCTGCAAGATCTTGAAGTACCACTTATTGGGGGTAGCACAAGAAGGAGAAACAGGATAGAATAGGTAGCCATGCATTTTCTTACATTCTTGTGTAGCCTCAGCAGTGGGACAGTATGCATGAACAGCTTTTCAGTGACAGAAATATGGACCTATTTTGACAGGGGTGAAAGTGTTTCTGCCAGTGAAAGCAGGAAGGAAGAAGCAGGGCCAGTGTCCAGACTCAGGAAGGAGATGAAGACTGGTCCTTCATGAATGAGTTGTCTGTTGGAGAGAAGGAGACATAGATAGAGACCACTTCACCTCCTCCCAGCTCCACTGACAAGAGGACACAATCCCTGAGGTGTTTGACCCAGCAGCCTTCAGCGTAGCAGCCAAACATGCTCATCTGCTGCATTGCAGAGACACCCATCAGGGGCTACCAGGGATGCACTGTTCCATACTGGGACAGTCCCAAGGGTAGATGAAATGGCAGCATCACTGACGTAGCAGACAACCCAGCCTCCAAGGAAAGACCGAATCTTCTCCGCACACTCATGCTTTTTACTCTGGATCAAGAGGGGAACAGGAGTGTACATCATGTGAGACAGGTATGTCTGCTTTATCATGTCTTCTTTTCTCATTCATTTTTGGAGTTCCAGAAGTGCTCCCCACAGAGGGAATTTCCCTTCCCCAGTTGCTCTGCTGCTGCAGCAATCAGGGAAAAGACCTGTGTATGCAGCAATGCTGAGCTGGGTTAGTGAGCTCACACAGGGCAAGAAGTTTGCCCCACCCCATTTGTATCAAGGTTAGGAAATGGTGCCTGTTGCTTTTCAGTCATCCCCCATGGGAGAGAGGACACTACTGACAAGTCCTGCAACGTGGCCAGAGAAGTTTCAGATGCCCTTGAGCATCCTGGAACTCCCTCCCTATAGTACACAAATAGTGAGGCCTCTGGGCTTAATACAAACCTGTGCCAGCACCAGACTCTGCCAGAGCCCAAAAGACCATTTGTGGTGGAAAAGGACTTAACTGCAAAGTTTAATCAAACAACTTGAACTTCACTCACAGACTTAACTGCAAGGTTCAAGCAAATGATTTATTTGAACTTTTGATCTGATTTGTAGTAAATTAAATTGATTTTGTTTTTTTCCCCAAGTTGTGTTTGTCTTTTGCCCGTGACCATAAGTGGTGAGTGATCCCTCCCTGTCCTTGTCTTGACCCACGAGCTTTTCTTTATATTTTCTCCTCATCTCACTGGGGCAGGGCGGGGGGAGGAGTGAGCAAGTGGCTTCATGGTACTTTGTTACCAGCTGAGCTTAAACCATGACAGTCATGTACTCCCTTCTGCTTTGAAGGGATCCTGTGCACCCAGCAGAGTCGGGATGACACATGTTTGACTCTAACAACATTTTACTGAGAATACCTAAAAAAACCTGCCACTCCACATAGTATTGCATGACACCATTCAGAAGAAGGTGTTCTGTGGTTAAATGTGGCGCCATGGGCCTTTTAGGCTTTACAAGTGGTGGATGAGGCTAAAGGCACTGAGGATGATAACAGCTGTTCAGATGTGGATGTTAATGTAGCCCTTTTGAGTCAACTTAGTCTCTTAACAGTTATTCACAAACTTCATGTGAAAAACAGTCATGGCACTTCTCTCTTTCAGAGAAGTTGTGGGAATAAATTCCAGGGGATGGGTATAGAGGAGAAAGGAGGAAAGCGCTGGTTTTCAGGTTTGGACATGGGCAGTGTGACTGCAAGGTGGGGTTAGAGTGGGCATTTCAGCAGGGAACAGAGCATGCGCAATCACGATCCCCCTCTTTGTACCTCCACTTGTAGCATTGCCAATGACAGAGTGGGAGCCTGTAAATCCTATACTAACCCAAACCCCACATATGACCCCACTGCTCAGACTGGTGTTTTCACTGTCAGCACAATGAAGAAAATTTTCTTTACACAACCCTGGAATCAGAAACTTGAGAATCTTCATCCCCTTGAATTAGCGAATCTAGTTGTGAGAGGCTCCTTATGTTTCCCTTGGCCCACAGACTGATCTGCAAGAGAAATGAAGGTGTTTTACTTTTAGTTGTTTCATACTCAAAAGGGAATTGAGGGGACATTTCATACAGTGCTAGAAATCCTTTGTTTGCAGGGTGGTTTTTCTTTGTTCTACCCACTCAGGAATTAGCGCTGCTTCGCCAGTGATGAGAAAATGCCCTATACCAGCACAGTTCCACCCATACAAAACTTTTTCTAGTCTGAGCACCCACACCTTCTATTTCTTCTGTATTTTCCCCCTTTTTCTGCGCAGGTTTAGCAAGTCTCTGAAGGCATGGATTAAGGTTGCTTTCTGTTTTGGAGAGTAGGGTTCCATTTGTCAGGCTGAGCAGCAGGTGGAAGAGCATATGGAGGGTGAATATGTGACCTAGACCAGGCTGAAAACTCTATGGATGGTCTCTTGCTGCCATCCGATGGACATTTTGGGTACTCCCATTTCAGTCTGCAACAACTGAACAAGCAATCCCACAAGCCAAGTAATTCTGCTGGCTCCTTGCTGCATCACATCCTGGAAGGTTTCAGGCAATGCCTGTGTCTCTCATAAAGTACCATTTCATTGGTCACTAAAGGAAGGCACTGCAGTGGATTGCAGGGAAGGGGAGGGAAGAGGGAAGGAGGAGAATGGGTAGGGGAAGGAGGATTTGCTCAAGTGCATTTCCAAAGCATGTCAGGTAAATGACATGTTTTTGTCTGCCCGCTGGCCATGCTGAAGCACCCACCCTCAGTGCTGTGAGAGTGTGCAGGTCCAGTACTGTCTGTGCTCCTGCCAGAGCCTGGAGGAATGTGCCATGCTAAGAAACCCCCATGCAAACAAACATCCTCAGAGAGTGGGCTTCAGTCTGTTTGCCACCTGTGCCCACAGGAACAGTCTCAGCATCCTGACAGTCAGCAGTAAAGCTGCAAGAGCCCGAGCTGCCCATGGCTCCTACACAGGGACTCTCCTATTGCTCTCTGAGCAGGGTGATGCCTGGGGCCTGTGGTCATCTCCTCCTTCCCTGGGAGTTGCTGTATCCTAGGTTCTGGCAGAGGTTTTTCTCACACCCTGTCTCTCCTCATTCAAAGTTCCTGCACCCCTGACACTTCCCGTCTGCTTTCTGGTGATTAGTGCATGCACAGGGTAAGTTTTACCTTCCCTGCGGACAGATGAAATTTTGGCTGCTGCTCTCTCCTTCTCCAGTGCCCAACGGACATCTGTGATCAAGACATTGGTGTCCCAGAATGAGCCCTGGCTGAGCATTTGGGCTCTGCAACCCTGTGCAGTGGATTGTGGCCTGGGGAGGTAGTATGGGAAGGGGCTGGTGAACCTGCTATTCATTTCACCATAGGAGGTGAGGCTGAAGCACTTGGAATAGATGGGACACGTGGTGAACCACTGTCCTGAGTAGACACAGTGGTTCTGGGACAGGCTAGAACAATCAGGGCAGAAACAGGTATGCCTTGTGTCTCTGGGGGCTGATAGATCCAGAGGTCCTGAAGCCCCCGAACTCTCAGCACGCTGAAAGACAAGTGAAAGAGCTGTTCATGTGGCGATCAGAATCTACCTCATTTCTGTCATTGCTCACCCCAAGGTTCATGCTCCCCATGCATGTTGCCAGCAACCTTCAACTTCAGGTAGAATTTCTTGACTTGACATCCCACCTTGAGATGAACCTGGCAAGGGCCATGAGGGGCAATAAGAAAGGTTTCTACAAGTACATCTGCTGCAAAAGGAAGACTAAACAAGGTGTGGGTCCACTGCTGAATGTGAGCGGCAGGGACGCGGGGCTGGTAACAGAGGACATAGGAAAAACCAAGGAACTCAATGCCGCCTTCAGTTCAGTCTTCACTGGTAAGTTTTGCTTTAGGGAAATGCAGGCTCCTAAGCACAGTGGGAAAATGTGGCGCAATGAAGACTTATCCTTGGTAGAAGATGATCAGGCTAGGGAACATTTAAAAAAAAATGGATATACCCAAGTCTGGTGGGATGCATACATGAATGCTGAGGGTGCTCGCCAATGCCAATGCCAGGCCACTCTCAATGGTCTTTGAACATTGATAGTAGTCAGGAGAGGTTCCTGGGCACTGGAGGAAAGCAAACATTACTCCTGTCTTTAAGAAGGCTTAGAAGGCGGACTCAGGGAACTTGCGGTAGCTTCACATCAGTCACTTGGAAGGTGATGGAGCATATAATACTGCAAACCATTTCCAGTCATATGGAGCATAGAAAGGTGATTTTGCGTCATGGATTTATGATGGGGAAATCATCTCTTGTGTGTATCTAAGCCTTCAGTGAAGAGATGACTACCTTGGGGACAAGAGGAGAGCAAGTGATATTGATTTTCTTGACTTCAACAAGACTTTCACAGCTCACTCCTATGACAGCCTCACAGAAGAATTAATAAAGTGTGAACCAGATAAGTGGACAGAGAGATGATTGAAAACTGGCTGAAGTGCCAGGCCCAGGAGGTTCTAATCAGTGACACAAACTTCAGTTGGAGGCCAGGCACTCAAGCTGTACAGTAATGGTGAGTGATACTGTATTCTATACTGTTTAACATTTTCCATTAATGGCCTGGACAATGGGGCAGAGTGAAGCCTCAGCAAGTTTACAGATGATACAAATCTTCGAGGAGCGGGTGATACAGGTCAAACTGGGGATAGATGATGCTAGCAGCAGCAGCAGTTGCATCATACTGAGACAAACATGAGGCTTGTGAGGTAGCTGGGGTGTGTCTGAGGGAGTTTCTGGGCCCCCAACACCCTTGGGCTGTGTGTGTGGGAGGGACAGGCTGGTAGGCAGCAGGTCTCCTGAAAGGAGAAGAGAGGGAAAGAGATGGGCAATGTTGGCTGTCCCCCTGGCCAGGTCAAGCCACAGGAAGGCATAAATAACTGGCCCCTAGGGAGCACCAGCGACCAGGGCATGCAGACAGGGAGTGGCATTTGTTGGGAGCAGTGTTGGGAGTTCACATGGAAAGCTCCCAGTTACTGGGCAGCTGCCTGATCAGCTTATCCACAGGCTTAGAGCTGCAGCCCTGATGGTCACCTGTGGCAGAAAAAGACTTAACTGCAAGGTTCAAGCAAGTGATTTATTTGAACTTCACTTCCAGACTTAACATACCACTATTGCAGGTTTTACAGATTGCTGAGTCAGATAATGGGACTCTCTCCGAAACAACCTCAGAGACACATGGGCCAAAGAGCATGGCATTGAGTGGGTGTATCATATCCCCTATCATGCACCAGCCTCTGGGAAAAATCGAACCATGCAATGGACTGCTGAAAACTACACTGAGAGCAATGGGGGGACAGGGACAATGACTTTCAAACATTGGGGTACATATTTAGCAAAAGCCACCTGGTTAGTTAATACTAGAGGATCCGCCAATCATACTGTAGAAGGAGATAAAGTCCCTGTAATGGGCGTGAGAGAATGTTAGGGAAGACAGTCTGGGTTACTCCTGCCTCAGGCAAAGACAAACTCATTCGTGGGGTTGCTTTTGCTTGAGGATGTGGGTGATATGAAAAGGTGGGGAAGTCTGATGTCTGCCTCAAGGGGATTTGATTTTAGGTGAGAAGAGCCAGCATTAAACTGTATGATATTAGTTGCTTTATAACCCTCGTACTGTATATTATCATTACTATGATTGTTATATGCTATATCCATAGTACTACAATAAGAATCACGTAGATCAAGAAAGAATGAACTGTGCTAAAACTGAGTGAGGCGCAGTAGTAATGGAACCAGAACTGATTCCAGCATGCAATGGTGCACACCATCTGCCTGCTGTGTCCAGATTTACCTGCTCGTCACACCACACTGAAGACCAAACTAGCTCTGCCGACTGAGAGGAATTTACACCATACTGCCCAGAAAGACTGGCATGAAAGACAGCGCCCACAGTAGGGAACTAAATGAAATAAACGAAGATTTTATGAACATAAAATATAAACTAAAGGAATGATATCTCTCTGTGTGTATACAGATATCATTGAAATATCTCATTGCAAGACGTCTCGGAAGAAACTGTTTCTGAAACAGCA
>VYZV01003271.1:206707-219807 GCA_013401275.1 Pandion haliaetus | reverse complement strand
CCCCTGCCCCCGTCCTCACCGGGTCAGGCTCTGTCGAGAACAAGCGACAAACCGTCCGCACAAAACATAACACGTTTCCATGGAGGGGGAGAAAAGAAGAAGAAGGAAAAAAAGCCTCCGTACGGCCAGGCTGGCTTTAAAACGCTACTTGTTCGCTCTGTGCCCCCATCTCGGGGTGCAGCTCTGGGAGCCATGGCGGACCGCGGCCGCCGGAGCCGCCGCTCGGTCCCTGCGAGACGCGCCTTGTCCGGCCAGAGCCGTCGGTAACCGCCTGGCCCTCGCTCGTGCCAGCGGTGTGACTGCCTTCCTGGTTTACAACTGCTTTAAATGATAATCTGCTAATAAACCTGGAAGAAACGGTGACGTTATTCTTAGCTAAACACCATTAAAATGCTCCTCTGCTGTTTCTCAATAGAGGTGAAAAGCATTTTGGCTTCCTGGAAATGGCCGAAACAGGCGACGTGTAGATCAAAGTACGGTGTCGGTCTGTTCTTGGTTTTGTAGGGATTTTTGAACTGTAATGAAGACGTTTCTGCAGCTTGCATCATAACGAGTTAAGTCAGCACGTGAAGTGATTAAAAAAAAAGATTTAAACGGCATTGGCTATTAACTTTCCTGGGATTTAAAGTTTATGTTTAAATAAATATTTGGATATTAGTAATATCTGCATTTAGACCTTAACGTTGGTCTGTTTAACCCTGAAGCAAACTAGCTCTGCCTAACGCAGGCTTTGAAACGATTCAGCCAGACCATAATACTGTGGGAGCTTAGACAGCTTTGTCTGTACTTGCACCTCTCTGCGCATTTTTCCGGGACTATGATCTTTGTCTGCAATTAATCATCGTTCAGGACAGCCGTTCCCGATGGTAGAATCCATGAACTGTTCCAGCTGGGAGAGGTCCTAAAGCGTGTGCCTGACGCCGCATACGTGCAAACCAGGGCCAGAAATTGCTGGGGCAGCAGGCATTGTACAGCGAGCCTGCCATGCAGACCCAGTGAATTGTGTGGGTCCTCAGCACGTCTGGAAATTGTTTTTGTAAGTCTGAGCTGAAAATTTCTTCCTGTTTTTAGAGTTTCTAAATGACTATAATGTTCAATGTAATTTAAAAGTCACCAGGGCTGTTGAGACCGGTTGCACGCTCAGAGTGGTTGGTTTCATGGCTGAACCTCGTATCTGAAAAGCTAAATGTTCTGGTACAGCGTGTTTAAATCCCAGAAAGGTCAAACCAGACTTTCATACTTGAGTTAGATTGACCCTGGTTTACTGTGTGAGACTCTTTAGAGAAAGAAAGAGATCTTTCAGGGGAAAGGGGGGGAAAAAAAAAGATTTTTTTTTCTCCAAACAGCTGTGGTGACTCTATGCACATTCTTGAAGCAAAGGGGTTTGTTCTTGCCCACAGCGTCCCTCCCCTGCATTGTTGAGTGGAAAACTCTTATGCTAATTATTTCACTGTCTGTTATCAATAAGAAGTTATTTAATTTCTTTGGCAAAGTGTTGCAACAAGGGCAAATTAGATTGAGAAGCAAAGTGAAATAAAAAATATGCAGCTGTTCTGCCAAACAATGATCATGACTGTTTACAACATTTTGTTTTAGACTGGCTTGTACACAGAATCCTTTATATTGAAGGTTTTCATGTCACAATCCACTGCTTGTGCAAGGAAACTAGATTAATAGATTATGAAGGACAAAAGGTTCATCTGGTTCGACTTCCTGTGTTATGCAGGTCATGAGATTTTTGTGAATTTGTTGCTTTTTCTCATTTGAAAGAATTTAACTGCAGCATACCTGCACCTTAGAAAAACATCAGATTTTCATTTTAAAATAGGCTGTGAGAGAGAGAGTAAAATAAGAGTTGGTAAACTGTTTTCATCAAAATCTACCTGACAGACTAGAAGTCAAAATACCTTTTTAAACTTGTCCAGTTTCTGCTTTCAGTTTCTGGATGTTGCTGTATCTCAGTCTGCTTGACAGAGGAATGCTCCATGACCAGATTTCCATCCCTGTGTAGCTGTGTACGGGCCGATCAACTGAGCCTGTAACAGTCCGGCTGCAGACTTGCAGAGCTCCCCCTCGGGTCCATCTTTACTAATCCTGTAATCGCTCCTGTCGCAGTTCCCTGTGAATGCTCCAGTTTTTCACCATTTTTATCTGGGCAGAAGGGGACAGAGCAGTCAGAAGTGATCATACCTGCGCCAGCAGCCCTCCCGGCTGAGATGTCTCTGTTAGGCATCCAGGGATTACACCAGCCCATGTTCAGCTGGTTTCCCAGCATGGCTCCTAAAATACTCTCAGATCTGCTCCCTCTTGGGACGGCATCCCCATCCCATTGGTTTGTGCTCTTTGTTCTGCATGTATGGCTTTACGCTTGGCCCTCTTGAAAAGGACAAGTCTGTAGACAGCGTTGTTGCTTGCAGTGGCTGGTTTGTTTGGTTTTTTTTATACCCCCTCCTGCTACTGTTGAGTGTCATCTACAACTTGATTGGTAATGATTTTATATTTTCTTCCAGATAAACAACTGCTTCTGTCTCCACTGTAGGAGTTCCCTCATTCTGGGTGTGTGTACACCTCAGCTGTGTCAATACTGTGTCAGGAAAAGGTCTGGATGTAAACCATCCTCTTGCCACACCCCAGTTTCATGGGAGGACAGCCCAGTTTAGGAGCTGGAAGGGAGCCAGGAGGGACACTGCAGCATTTGCCTGCCCTAGTGTCTACAACGTAGCCATTCAATAATGTAGGGTGCAAAACAGGTAGTTGCAGGGCCCATAAAAGAAAGATGACAGCTTTAGGACACAGTGGTTACAACTGCATTTGGACTCCTTCGTGTTAGATGGATTCTGGTCCATTTGATTATGCCTTCTTGCTCTTACATTCTCCTTCTTATAATCACGTAAACGCTTCACAGGGCTTGAAGTATGGCACACCAGGCCTCTTGCAGAAATCTACTAGTGCTATTACCCTCTACCACCAAAACTCAACATTTCTTAAAACAGTTTCTCTCTCAGCAGCTAAACGCATGAAGCTTTGTTTCCCATGGATTTGTGTCCATAAATGCCCCCTGACAAATCTTCCAGCTCTTTCCTGGTCTTGCTTCTCCTGTCTGGCAGAGCAAGGGGTAATGTGCTGGCTGGGAGCTCCACAGGGGCCAGCCAGGCAGCGGTACTGCCCCTTGGTATGGGCAAGGGCCGAATTCTGCCTGCCTTTCCCTGAGACAAAGGTGGTGCCACTACTACGTACTCTACTCAGCTGTTCATTCAAGACCTAAATACGTTTGGGACTTCTTCCCCACTGCCAAATTTGATAAAGATTGGAGGAAGGAGAGGAAAAATGAACAGAACAACACAGTCACATTAGACTGTTTTATTTTTAGGAAACCAGGCTAAGAATATCAAAGGAATATTGAATAGAAATATGGACAGGGTATTTGCCTTGCTCAGTTTTTTTGCCATGAAATTTTTCATTTCTTCCTAAGAACAGCAGATGATCTGTCTAGGGAATTTCTCAGCCAGAATAGGCAACCTCCTGACAGATTTCACCTGTGTCCCAGCATGCTCTGAGGATGCATGGAATGTAAGCATTGAACAATGACAGGGAATCACTAGTCTGCTCTGTTGTTTGGCTGCCTGGGTGCAGAGAGATGTATGGTGATACCCAGTGGTGGAACAAACATTTATTTTGTTTAAGATCCATACAACTTTTGATGGACATGTTGGATATTTGCCAGGGCTGGGGTTTTTGGCTTCTTTTTAAACTGTATCTGTTCATTTTATTTCTGCTAGTATTATGACAAAGCCACCTCTGTAAGATAGGTAGTGAGTGCTTTCAGAGATCTAATCATTCTTAAGCTGTAAAGGAATAAAGAAGCTGTTTCAACACCTGACTTGCAGAATGTTTTGTGTTGTTCCTTGCCTATTGAAATGCAGCTGCTATTGAAATGCTATGATTCCATCAGAATGTACAACCGGTTATTTTTTAGAATACTTCCAAGCTTATAAAATTCATGAAATAAATCAAGGAGGTTGGCAATTCTAATCAACATTCTAAAGCCATCAAATCACAGCACATTTCAGTTCAGTGCTTCATGGCCTAAACAGTAGAGTTTAAAAAAAAAGAAGTACAAGAATGTACCATTTAAAGAATTCAGGCACTCGCAGAGCTTGCATCAAAAGGAAATGAAGATACAGATAAGTAATCTAAAAGGATATTTATGCATTAAAATACTTGGGTATCTGGACACCTATCATTAAACAGTCTAGTTGTGATGGTAGCTGGAGACCTGTGAGCCTTTTTAACAAATGTAGCACATACAGGGAACATTCTGATCATAAGCCATGAAGTATAAAATGTTGCAGCCAGAAAAGTGATGACAAAGGTCAAACGGAATGAGTTTAACTTACAAATTGGAGCAGTTTCTTCTAACTGGTGTGATGCAAACAACATACGACACAAGACCAAGACAGTTTTGCCCTTGACATGTCGCTATTGCTCTCAAATCTGCAGTTAAGGATCCCCATCTTGATTTATTTTTTGACAGGACAGTTGGGAGTACCCTAGCTGGTCCACTAAGGCACAGTTTTCAGCCAAGTGGGCCAGAACACGCAGAATTAGGGAATGCTGTGCCATCCATTACCTTTCTACGCTGCTGCATAACAGCAGCTCCCAGTTGCTAAGCAGCTGCAGAGCCGTCTTTGCCTTCGCTACCAATCAGCTGTACTACGGGAGCAACATGGGTTCCCCTTGATCGGTGGAGAGGAGCCGGCAGCATGAAAATGGGAGCAGTGGCCATAGCAAAATTGTTCCTTTTCTGGCTGGTTAATGGGCCCCCTGGCAAAAATGCTGGAGTGAAGCGAAGGGACACTTGATGGCCCAGAAGTGGGGGGTGGCAGGGAGGGTAGAGGCAGAGCCAGCATATGTGCACAGCGGAGGTTACAAAGACAGCAGATCTTAGCAGAGCGGGGGGCACACACTGAAGAGAAATGGGAGAGAGGCCAAATGCACCATTCGGAATAAAAAAAACCCAGGAGGAGAGTGTGGCATATGGAGAGGGGAAATAAAGCAGAACTTGCACAGCCTGCGAATAATTGAATAGAAAATACAGGAAGAGAGGGAAGGAACTTAATTCATTACTGCCCTTCACCTTGTGGAGACAGCTACACCTGGGAAGAGGAGGTGTGCAATACAACAGCATCTTTCATGTTTGCAGTGAACTGTAGGTTTTACATGTCAACCCTTGCCGTTTGTGGTTTTCTCGCTGCATAGCCCCTGCCTTTTGTTTAGACTTGATTCCTGCAGGCTCTGTTCTTATCTTTGCCTAGATTCTAATTTTGCGTACGCTTTAGCTTTTTTTGTTTTTTCAAGGTAAGTCTTAAAATACCTTTGCCAGATACTTTAATTGTTTTAACCTTCAAGAGGGCAGGCCATTGCTAATTCCTAACTGAAGTTAATTGCCATTAAATCCGCAAAGCCATCACTGCTTTTCTCCCCGTCTCTCTTCTGGGAGCTGCTGATGGAGAGTGGGGTTCCCTTTGCTTCCCAGCGTCTTCCCCTGCATGTTGCCTTTCTTTTTCCCTGCACAATGCCTGCCAGTAGTCCAGCTTGCTGCTAGCAGTGTGCAGGAAGTGGTTCCTGTGGCAGAAAATTATCACAAACGCCTGTGTTGCATAAGGCGGGGGGGGTAAAAAAGTGTCACAAANGGGTTGTGACCAAAAGAGAGTGTAGTTTCACCACCGCTCAGCTGCCCACATGAAAAAATACTTTATGGTCTCAGTGCCTAACATGCAATTGGCTGCGCAATAGGAAATGCCAGTAGAGCTGGCAGGGAAGCAGGGGAGCTATACGTTACTCTCTCTGGCTCCTCCAGACAGAGGATTGAGGGGCACATTTGTACCCGAGGGCGGGGAGAGAAATTAAAGCTCGTGCAGCTGTTGCCCTCCTCTGTGGCCAGCCTGGCTGGCTTGGAGGCCTGCTGAGTGAGAACACTTTTGCCCAGGTCCAAAATTGAGTCCTAAAAGGAAAACAGAGGTGCCCACACAGATCTACAGTAGAAAGGATTTGCTGTGGTCTGTGTGTGTGTGTGTGTGTGTGTGTGTGTGTGTGTTTGTGTGTATTTCAAGCCAATAAAAAACTTGACAAATATACAGCCAGATACGTTTTGTACTTGGAAGATTTTTGTCTGAGATGTCTGATTTGGAGGGATGCTATATTTGCTTCCTTCTTCCATTTTTCTGGAGTTCTGTATCTTTGAACAGGCACTGTTAGACTATTGTTAGACTCCTAAGACCATTAAAGGTCTAGGGGCGCTGACATTTTACAAGTATTCATTCAGCTGCCTTTCACACAGGGGCATTTTTAGCATTATGAGAGATGTAAGTTTAATTAGAATGGTTTTAACCAGGAAATCTCCCCGCCTTAAGAAATTGGAGCTACTATGTTAATCCCAGTAAGCAACTGGGTACTTGACAGTGTGCCTGTTGTTACAATGAGAGGCAGGAAGGCTGAAATGTGTGTAGGAAGGGAGAAAAGCACAGGAAACATGCCGTCAAGGACAGCGGTGTCGAGCTCGCGCAGGGCAGCATGCCAGTCTGCGTTTGGCAATGACCCGTGGGCTGGAGCAGGCCTGGCAGGTTGATGCCCACTACGTGCCTGCGCACACCAGACTGTGCCACTGCCATGATTGCTCAAATACCTTCCTGACCCGCTCCAGTGGCTCACAGCGAGGACCTCCAGCCAGGCCACTCTGCACCGTCAACCCATCCAGCTCCCACAAGCGCGGCACAGGCCAAAAATCACAGCTCTAAAGCAAACATGACACAATTACAACTGGGTTTATTTCCAGCGCCTCAAGTTACCAATTAGCCTACTCTGAGCATTGCTGTGTCTTTGCAGGGTTTGCTCTGGGTGGGTTAGTGGCTACTCCCACGTCTGGGATGATAAACTCAGTCTGGGCCTGTCCTTTGNAAAAGCCACAAACCTCTCTGGCTCCTGCCAAACCTCCATCCCCATGTATGAGCTTCTTCCCAGCCAGACAACGACAGACCAAGCTCTCCCCGTACTTGTAGCACTCAACAAAAAACAGGCAGAAATTAAAGCGTCTCCCATAGGGATATAAACAGAAGATTTTACCATCTCTTCAGTGTGCAGTTGCTGCCTTCCTGTAGGAAGTTTGCACAAATACCAGAGGGGAGGACATGAACTTCTCATTAACTGCCCTTTATTGTCGGTGCCATACTTTACTCAGCAAAAGCCTGCCCCTATTTCATCCACAGTCCTTTCTCTTACAGCCTACTTTGCCATCCTTTTTTCTCCTCCTATGAATATTACCAGTTTCCCCACATTCTTGTCCAAAGGGTTTGAGAGCTTCCTGCCTAAGCCAGGTGCAAGAGTGATGGGTATTGCACAACCAATGCTCTGAATGTTCTAATGCTCTTCTAATGGCTCTGAAAAATACATGCTTGTTCAGGTTGCATTGTAGCTCACATAGTGGAAAGCATATTTAGCAAGCCAGCCCTGGGATCGTTGAAACTTCGGTTTCTCAAAAGCCTCACAAAAAAGTACAGCTCCACACATCTCAGCTTTAGTGGAATTTACCAACCAACTTTTGGGGAGTGTAACCCAGATTTGGCCATCCACGGTGGACTTGCCTACTCCATACTTATCCCTGCTATGTCAACTAAAGCTGAATGCAACTCGTGCTCTGGTGCTGCGGTCATCCTAATTAACATACACTCCTCTTGGTTTCAGTCCTCCCTTGTGTCTAAACCAGCAAGTACATGAAAAGAAAATACCTCTCTCTACCAGGAATTACATACTTTGGGAATGGGAGAAGAAGGGCAGAGTAATCGGAAGAAAGCAGATACTGCAGAGAGCGCTGTAATTTTGAAAAAAATAACATCTCAGTGCTTGCTGGGTCAGGTGGATTGTTGGGTAATGAAAACACAGGAAGGCATAAGCCAGAGGGATTTTAGGGGTGTATACTAAAGAGATGGGTTGGATACTGGGTAAAAACACATTGTGTTGTAAGGAAAGCTATTTACAGGCCCTTTCCCTACGTTTCCCAAAATTACTTCCTGATGGGGTTTATTCTCTGCTGCTGATCTGGGTGCAAAAAAGCATCTGATGCTGATTAATTTCATGAAGATCCATAGCAGAGCCCTGTGCTCTCACTCAGCCATGAGCAAGCCTGTGCATCACTCCTGAGCCTGCTGCTTCTGACTGTTCCCATGGTAAAACCAACCACAGCTACCAACGCAAACACAACCTGCAGATCTTGCCTGAAACAAGGCATTCTGAATCCCTCTCTCCGGCAAATCTCCAGATTCACTTCTCAGCACAGAGGTAGAATATGAGATCCAGCCTTGCTGTGATATCTCTGCCAGCCTGTGTTGACAAATTCCTCCCCATCGCCCAGTGAAGCCGTGCCAGCACATCTGGGAGACACACATATCGCCCAGATCCGTGGGGGCAGAGTTATGGTGGTGTTGGCAGACACTTGCTTGTTCATTTCATGCTTTTCAGAGATCAGTCATTGTGTTTGATGTTCCAGAAAAGCATAGGATGATCTTAACCTTGTGTTACCCATTTTCTATAACAGAACTTGGCTTGAGAATTCACACTTCAGTGAGGAACAGAAACTTGAAACTGCCCCTAAGGGCCTACTGTATCAGGCTGAGACATTACCATGTTGATTTACACACTCTTCAAGTTTGCAAAGTGGGGTTTTTCCCCCCACAACTGCAAAGCCAAGAACTCAGATTCTAATGAAAGGTGAGATTGAAAATACAGCACATTGGCCATGCATACGTCAGGTAGGCCATTTTGGCCCACATAGTTGGCACCCCTGATTTAAAGCATACCAGAGAAAATAACCCAAGAAACAGTATGTGTTCCCTATAAATAGCTGCTCTCTAGGTAGCAGTCAGTGTGTGGTTTATGAACAAAATCTGTCCAAACTACATCAAAGGGCCTTAATATTCGCTGCCTGATTTTGCTGAGTTGTGTGTCTAATTTGGCTAACACCTTCTGTTGCAGCCCATTGTCCTGTTTTCCTTCATAGCCCTCTGAACTCTATGGTAGCATTTGGACAGATTCTGTGTATAGTTTACTGAAAGATTTTTGCACTGATTTAGTGCATGGGCTACTTGAGCCAAGTGAAACAGGAACTATATTCCTAAGGCATGAAAAGGCAGAAGGGAAATTTTCTTATTGAAATATAATTTTTCCACATTACTTAATAGTCTAGAAAGTTTAATACCTTTCTGGCAGCACTTCCCACTGGGAAAAAAAAATGTTTCCTACTCAGCCAAACGACACTGTAATAATGTTTTAGGTTGGGTTAAATGTCTTAGAAACTGGCAGGTGTCACAGCCACCTTGCCTTCAGTGAAAAAGGCAATTGAGAGCCCTTATGAAACAAGGGATTTACATCAGTAGGGGCTACTACACAAAAAACAGGCACAAGGCAAGGTTTGAATACATGGTGAATCATGTGGCCTAAGGGATTTTTCAGGGTGGGGGCGTGTGTGTAAAATACCAGACCATGAGGACCAGATGGTAGAGCTCTGCATGTGCAAGAGAAACAGCAAGAAACACTACAGAAATGGATACTGAGAAGCAGCTGAAAGTCAAGGAGACTGGGAGCTTTGATTTTGAAAAAAGATAATTGCCAGGGTTGAATGAGGGTCAAAAGAGTGTTGGCACTGTGAGCAAAAACACAACTGAAAAAACAATTTTGTACAGTTGTTCTGTAAACTAAATTAATTACCTTGAGTATATACCTAGTTTTGTCGTAGGGTTCTCCTCTTACACTGAGATTGTCACCCATAACTTCTTTGTGTGTGCAAGGTACAGCTCAGTTCTACATTACAGTTTGCTGTTCCCTATCTGCCCTGTCAGTTTACACTAAATTCTGTGGGGCAGAGATAGTTCCTCGGTAAGGGTCTGTGCGTATGACAGACAATTGTTGCCCTTGTGTAACATCTGAAATTTATTGGAAATTCGCTCTACTTACATGGTAGGTCCCATTCTTTAGGGTCTGTCTTTCCTATTGTAAACTCTTCTGGGCGCTGTTTCTTGCTCTATATGTACATGCTGTAGTGGGAATTCATCACTGAAAACACAATATCACTGGTAATGTTAAAAAAAAGATATTTAAGGCTCTGTCTTGTTATGCACGTTCTTAACTAAGTTTATGAATATTTCCTTTGACATAAATGGGGCTACTTGTTCTTATTGTTAAGTCTTTGTAAAGCTGGGGTCTGTATTATCAAGAAGAAAATTCTTAAGTGTATTTCAAAAACGTAGTTCTAAAGACATTTAGGAAGAGCAGGTCCCCATTCTTGTCTAGTTTATATTACCATATAAACTAATAATACGAGTATACAGCAGATGGCGTGTGCTGTTACTCCTCTCTGCAGTTGTGGCTACAAGGAAGTACCAGTAGTCTGAGACCTTGCTGGTTAGCTAAAATGCTTGAATTTTCCATTAAAATGTCCATTACTGCAAGCCATGCTTCTTAGCTTAAGTGCATGCACTATGATAGAGCTTAATTGATTGGAAACTTAAAATTTTTACAGTATTCAGCGTTCCTCCAAACATAGCTAGTCAGAATATTTTGTCTAATCTGTTAACATATTTACTATTTTAAACTGTATTTTGTAAGCAGAAAGATTTACAATTATGCTTCTCTTCCCTCACTTGACTATAGTCACAAAACTAATGGGCTTTTAATATTATTAAATCTCAGTTTCCTTGACTTCTTCAAGCACATCACAAGGGACAAAGAGAGGCAGCACAAGCACGTTGGTGTTGTTTCCTTAGGAGGTCAGGCTAAGGATATGCCTTGAGGTTCTTCCATTGCACCAGAACTCTCCAGGAGGCTGCAAGCACTTTTCCCTGGGCTTGGTATTTTGAGAAATGGGAGTATCAACTTATTTCATCACCCTGTATTATTAAAAAGTCATAGCTTCAATATTAAACCTAATCTGTGAGTCTTTTTTGGGTGTCCTCATAACCAACCTGAATTGCTCATTGATACCATCTAAAGTGTTAAAGCATCTTTTAAAAATCATAAACTTTGAGAAGTTTTCCTAGACAGCATGCTAACATTTCACTCCTTCCTATTATTTTCCTTGGCAATCATGAAGCACCAAATTGGTAACAAGATTGGAACACAGGTATTTACCATACCCCGTTAAAGCCTTGATTTTGGTACAGTCACTGTAAATCTCTATATGCATATTGACTCTTGAGCTGCAGATGTGTAAGCTTTTGATGGAACAGAACTCGTGCCAAAATCAATACACAGGCCAGAACAGAAGTAGGAGAAGGACACTTGCAATTAATAATGATTAGATTTGAATTTTACTAATAGAGGGTTGAATCTTCTTCCATTTAAATCAATGGCAGAATTCCATATTAGATTTTACTTCTTCAGAGTCAGCAAAATATGCTTTAGCTTTTGCATAAGACTTTATATGCCTAAAGCACTGCATACCTGTTAATTAAAAATAAGTAACCAAGATGCTGAAATGCTATATTCTGTCAATACTAAGTTGACTCACTACAAATAGAGCATTCATTACTTAAAAACTGTCTTTGGACTGTTTACAGTTGATTTTATAATCTACTCATTTTATATTGTTTCATCGCGAACCTAAAGGTGTACAAATCTAAGAAGTTTTCTTAATTATAAAATGTAAAAGCTGTGAGAAATGTAAAGATTGTTTTGTGAGACTTGCAAAAAAAAGTTAAAAAAAAAAAAGCAAAAAAATCAACCTAACAATGATCCACAAAATACTTTTATCCCAAAAGAACTTTTATGGCAATAATTGACTTGAAAAAAAACCCCTGAATTACAGTACTCAGTTACAGGAAGACTACTAAGTCTGTTGATGGTATCATACATAGTGCGATGCTGGTTTTGAGCCAGGTCCAAATAAATTGTTCCAGGGTAAAACAGTTCTTTCCTGGACCATTCATTGCTGTGCGATATTGGAATGCCCTCAGCCATTAGTCGACAGGAGCTGATAGCTTATCTGGAACACGGTAAAAGCCATGTAAAATTGTGGTTCATAAAGTATCTTTTTGACAGCTTGTGTATTCTACACGCTTGCATCAACTTTTTCCTCAGTAAAACGGTTAGCTTTCAATAGGTGTGAATTTGGCTGCTTTTTTATTATTATTAATTGAATTATGTGACACTTCATTGGGTATTTACACATCCCTCCTCCTCCCTGTCGCTGAAATATCCTTTTCTAGCTTTTTGTTTGCCCCCTGCACAAAGCAGGGTCTTCCCTGAAAGAGATGCGGGGCGGAGTCGTGTTTGTATTCGGTCTGGAAGGCCATCTAGTGACACAACTGTGCAGGAGAAAAATGCAAAACCCTGTTTGTGATTTTTTTTTTTTAGTTGAATTAAATGATCGTGTTACACTCAAGCATGCCCTTGGAGGTTTGTTGCTATTTTCAGAAGTGGTATTTAAAAAATTTTAGAGTCGATTTTGATTTCTTAAGAAGTGATAGGTTTTATTTGAGATGGAACACACTGTTAACCCCTACTAGGAAAGAAACACAATTTTTTGTGCAGAATGGTGGCAGATTGACACCCGACCAGGTCTGTCACGAACACAGCATCACTCCCCTGACATATGTATTGGAGCCAAACATATCTGGCTGTTGCGATCCCCTGCCCTCCATGGTACAAAACAATGCCAGGTAGGTGTCTGGGGCCACCACCTCTGCAATTAAAATGTAAAATTCCGGTTTATTTTCATTGCAGCTCACCTTGGATGGGTGGCACTGAGTGAATAAGCAATGAGCAGAGCTGTCGGTTCCTACTGGAGCAATAAATACAGTAGAAAACAAGTAGCAAGTCGCCGCCACTCCCAGTGCCAGCAACAAGACACATTTCAAGGGGTACCTCAGGGGGTCTCTACCTCCACCCCGCCGTGGCTGGTGTGGCACCCGCTGCACGCTCTCCCCTCAGCCATCGGGGACTGGGATCCGCCGCTGCAGACATTTAAGTTGAACTGGGAAGGCATCCCCTCAGCCGCTGGTGACCTGGGGTAAACCAACATGGCGCTTGAAGTCCAAAGGAGGAATAAATGA
>VYZV01003271.1:187521-206680 GCA_013401275.1 Pandion haliaetus | reverse complement strand
GACGCTGGTGCCACAGCTGCTGGACGGGGATGAGCACCCAAGCGTGGGTAACATGGCGGGTCGATGGGAGGTGCAAAGGGGACAGGGCCTAACGGCCTCAGGTGGATGGAGGCCTCAGAGGCTCACCGGGAGGACGGGGGCGAGCAGCCCCAGTGCCTTTTGGCGGGGAGAAGGCCTGACAGGGTGCTGAGAGGGCTCCTGCCGCACCCACCGGGGGCTACCCCAGCGCTGGGGCCCCGCGGGTGACCCGTGAGGAGCTGATGCCACGGGCTCTCCGGACCTCCGCGGGGGCTCCGGGCTTCGGANCCGGGGCGCCCGGAGCG
This sequence comes from Pandion haliaetus, assembly GCA_013401275.1. Taxonomy (NCBI): domain Eukaryota; kingdom Metazoa; phylum Chordata; class Aves; order Accipitriformes; family Pandionidae; genus Pandion; species Pandion haliaetus. The sequence continues at coordinate 206,357 of VYZV01003271.1, read as the reverse complement.
CGGCGGTTGCGAGGAGCCGCGTCCCGGCGGCGGTGCGCCCTGCCCGGCCCCGCTCTGCCCCATGGAGGCGGCCAACGGGGCCCTGCCCGAAGGCGCGGCGGGGGTCTCCCGCGACAACGCGGCCGCCCCGTCGGGCAAGAAGGAGGTGAAGGTGGTGATCGTGGGGGACGGCGGCTGCGGGAAGACGTCGCTGCTGATGGTGTACGCTAAGGGAGCATTCCCGGAGGTGAGCGGGCCGTCCCGCCGCCGGGCCCGGCCTGGTCGGGGTGCGAAGGGGCAGGGAACTGCCCGGCTAAGCGGCCGGTGCTTGGCTGCGAGCTGCTTGTCCCTAACTAGAACTGCTTGTCTTCCCTTTGCAGCAATACGCGCCGTCCGTCTTCGAGAAATATACTACCAGCTTTACGGTGGGCAAAAAGGAGGTCACCCTGAATTTGTACGATACGGCAGGTATGCTTTCCATTTTCCCAGTCCCAACAGCATCGGGCTGTGAGAGGCAGTTTCGGTGTGGCCGCTGGGATGGGACCGTGCTGGGGCACTGGCCTGGGACTTAGCCCAAACCCAGCCCCCGGGTTTTCATAATTTCAGACAAATAAGCAGAAATTGCTTTTACTGGTGTAAAATATCGCCCCTGTGAACGTGCCTGTGTTTCTGTTCCAGCAGCTTTTGCTGTGTCAACTTAAACCAGACTGATACTTGAAGACTGTAAAGCTGGACATATTTTCAAATTGCTTTCCTACTAGCATACTTTTAGCATAATATCGCAGTTCAGACTGCTAGAGATTAAAGTACAAACTGAACAACAACCATTACCTGTTGCATGCCTAAATGTGCCTTCCAGAAAAAAAAGGGTCTCTGGTCTAATGGCAGTTCTAGCCATGGACTTGTTCATTATCTTAACAACCCAGTTTATTAAAAAAATCACATCAAATATCACACATATCTGAAGGTATTAAAACCCAGTTCCCAGATGCAAAGCATAATAATATCAACCAGGAAAATATTTTAATCTCCTGCCACGTGTGATCAAATAGTGAAGGAGAAAAAGGCTGGTTTGTGTTCAAAATAAAAGGGCCGTAGCAGTAAAAGTTATTTGAAGACACTGGTAGTTTGTTCAGGTTCATTTCAGGAACTTGTGAAATGGTTTGTGTTCAACTTCGTTCAAAGTTCCTAGGCTCTGTTATCCAGCTGTGTTCCTAAACGAACCCTAAAATTGACACATGCTTCGTTTCAGCTCAGTGTAAATCATCTGTTTCAGTTCAAGTCTGTGGAGTTGTTCCAAATTTACACCAAGACAAATAACTGAATGCAGTCCATTTTAATTTTTAATAGTAGTAAAACACACTTACCTTCTTGCATGCATACATGATATCTGAATGGATAATTTTAAAGGTTTTTAATCTAAAAGTGTATTTTATTGCTAATCTTTACTGCAGTATAGTAAGATTCTGAGCACCCAATTTGCCAATATATCTTCTTGTGTCAATGTTACTGTACTTGAATACAGTAATGTGGATAAGGTAACTTCTACTGAATGGCAAGGCTTTTGCGTTTAAGTCTTAAGAGAGAAGGGCTGAAATCTAGTGAGAGAGGGATTTCCTTAATAAAGTGTATTGGCACAGAGAACTTGCCACAGTGAACTCGTCGAGTTTTTATGTTTGCTCACTGTCAGTGTGGAATTTTTCCGTCACAGTTCTTGATACTTGGCTGGCTCATTTAAAATCAAGCTGCAGCTTCCAACATTTGCCTTTGGAGTCTCTTCCAGGCTTTAAGGAACATGGGCTGGATCCAGAAACAGGGGTAGGTAGGGCAAGTCCAGTATTGCAGCACTGAACTCTTGCAAGCCTGACATAAGCGCCCAGCTCCTTGCGTCATGCAGGGAGCAGCTCTGTGCAAGACCTACAGCTGCCAGCAGCCAGGAGAGTGCTCGCTGAACCCGGTGCTGGTGGCTTATCATTATTTTATCATAGAACAGTTTGGGTTGGAAGGGACCTTTAAAGATTATCTAGTCCACCCCCCCACCCCCACCNCTTATATCTACTCTAAATCTACCCTCTTGTAGTTTAAAACCATTACCCCTTGTCCTATCGCAACAGGCCCTGCTAAAAAGTTTGTCCCTCATTTTACCCTGTTTCCTTGTTCAGGCATGTAACTTTAGCAGAGAGAGTCTACCCTTCCACATTTAGTTCATAGCTATAAATACTGTCTTGGGACCAAAGTGCTGCACCGTGGAAGAACAGAGTGGGGCGTATTTTGTGTCTCATAAAGACACTTTGGGAATTGGAGATGCCATTGTTGCCTAGTTGGCAGAGCTCTTTGCCGTGAAAGAGCAATTGCTTTCCATCTCTCACCTGGAAACCTTCAAACCCAACATGTTTCACCTCCCAAAACAGTATCAAGGCCACCAGGCTACAAGTTGCTAGAGGCTGCTGACACTTGTCTCCTCCCTTCCTTTTAAATTTCTTTTGCTTTGCATGAGACACATCAAGATTATCAGGTGCAAAGAAAGGGGGGGGACACATTGCCATCTTGGTTAAGGCATTTGCTTGGGAGGGGGAAAGACTTGAGTTTTAGTTCTGTTTCAAAGCTGCTTACATAGTTTTATGTTACAGATCTGTATGATACTCTGTAATTCAAGCAGCTTTTCATCCTCTTTCTGAAGCTGGAAGTTATGCTAGAGGGAGAACTGAGCACACATTTTAATCCCATCCTGGTTTTAATAATACAAAACTGATGCTGAGTTCCTTAAGGATTAGACTGGGACCGAGAGTTGTGTCCTGTTCTCTAAGTTCAAGTAGTGCAGGAAGAGAAGAGTACGGGGAGTGTCCAGTTCAGGAGACAAGACAGCTCCTGTCCCTCTGCCAAACATTACAGCATGGGAGATGCAGTTTTGGAATCGGTGTTTCACTATGTTGACTTGCTTCTGTCATATCAAACAGCAGCAGCTCATTAAATTCCTCTCTCAGCTGGGTGATGATGCTCTGGGGTGGGTGTACAGCAGCAACTGCAGCTTAAAGAGGAGTTTAAACATACAACTTAATGCTGGCAGTACAGTGGTTTAACAGCGCAGCATATTAGCCATATTGTGTGAATCATCTTCTGACTTACTGAACTGCTTGAGTTGGTCTTGCTCTTCTCTAAAATCCTAAGACAGCTTTACACTTGTATTTTGCTTATCAGTCTGAAAGTTCCCAAATCATTCAGATTACCATAAAACCATTTAAGTGGGATCAAAAGGATGTAAAACCATTTCTGAGGTAAAGGGCTTCAGCTAAGTGCTATGTAGCAGTAAGGGAGGAAAAGGCAAAGCTGTTCTAAAAAGTGTCACTGGATTTTTATGATGCACCCACCACAGGAAGGACTTTGATATTTTTAGGATCTTGCTAAGAGCAACACTAGAGCTGCATGTACTTCAGTGTCATGGGAAGGTAAAGGACAGGTTGAGCTCCATGGGAAGGTAAAGGACAGGTTCAGCTCCATGGGCTGTTTGAAGTTAGAAGGATTCTTTGTATCGTCAGGTCCTGTGCAGCTTGAGACTTTGAGCTTGTCCTACTTACTGAAGGAGAAGGACACAAAGTGCCTAACTATCAAACATTTCAAGCTACAAAAGGTTTTTTTTTTCTTGACAAGAATTTTGATAACAAATGAAGTTAAAGAGTTAGCCTAAAATATGCTAGAATAACAGTTTTTGTGAGACTTTGTACTATCCTACCCTGTCTTCCTCAGAGACACCTCTTGCTGTTGCAGGAAGTTGGCGGTATACATAGGCAACGTAAACGCTTTGTAATATCACTTGTCTCATCTGCAAACAGGATTGCAGCTGCTTGTTGAATTAAAAGTTTCCATTTCTTGCTGTGCTCAATAGAGGCAAAGGCATTGAGAGGTAAATTAACTGTAATTTTTTACATACTAAGGGAGCAGTGTTGATGCTTTAGCTGCAGTGCAGAAACACGGTTCAATTTCTGATGCTGTTGAGTGCAGGACTTTCTCAGACCAAAGAAAAGAGCTCTGCTGGGCTGGGGAAGGCCAGGGAGGAAGTAATGCCTCATCATTGCGGGTGCTTGCTCTGACTGGCAGGAAACACACGCAAAGCCTCCAGCAGGGTTTTTCAGGTCTGTAATGACAGATGCACAGCAGTCTGAGGCCTTAAGAGAAATTTTAAAAGCTGGTATATGCAAGAATAACTTTTCATAACTTTGAAAGGGAGGGCATGCCTGAGGAAGACAAAAAAACCCCAAATTTTTAATTGAAGTGTGCTCCCCCCAAGTGTCCCCTTCTACTTGTTTTATTCCTGCCATGAATGTCTGCATCCCAATTTTTCTTTAAACTGAGTAGTGAAAAAACATAGCTGGCAAGCTAATAACCATGGTATTCCCATGGAGCCCGCAGACTAACAAATCAAAGAGAATTGGGTGCATTTCTGCGTGCCTGTGAGGGCTTGCCATCGCACGGTTCCATGTCGATCCTAAACCACAAGCGTGGAGCATTACAGACAACATGTGGCCATACGTAGGAAGTGGTGTGCTGGCTGGGACCGGGTGGCAGGATTTTATTACATTCTTCTTACCTGCTGGTGGTTGGTGGCGATGGACAGCGCTGCTGTACATTAGGACAGCACATACTGTTAGACCCTAGGCTGGCAAGTCTTGACTCTATTGTTTACCCTCTCCTGTCAATGGCAATGGGTGCTGAGCTCCTTTACGGACTGAGCAATGCACAGGCTGGCACTTCCTTGGTGGTGAATTGGTGAGGAAGAGCAGACAGAGGTGAACGTGCGTGTAAGACCAAGGCCTGTGGTTTCACTTCTTTCCCTGTTCACCCTCAACCATCACCTGAGGTCCCACCCCACCGTAGGGCCCACTGCAGTGATGTGGGTTATGCAGCATGTCAGAGAGGCATTCAGGAGTGTGATCTTTGCAAAGAATTAGCAAATTTTAGGTGAATTCAGCTGGACAGAGTTTTTTCTTTTTAATAAAAAAAAAAAAACCAAAAACCAAACAGGGTCTGTCTCTGATGCTACAATGAATTGAGGAAGGCAGAGGAGAGTCAGATATGCTCACATGTAGGCATATATTTAACAGATTATTCCACAGCATGCTTTTTGTTAATTGGGGAAAGAAAACAGCTACCTGTGCTTGAGGAAGCACACTTGGGGGCTTTGCATATACATTCAGTTACTGCTTAGGTTCAGCCCTGTTCCTTCATTTTAAAACTCTTCTAGTAGAAGACCTAAATCTGGGCCAAATTAGCGCTGACCACAGACCGAGCAGCTTTACAGAGAAAAAGTCTCCCAGGCCCTTTCTTGCATTTCATCAGCAGCACTTAAGGACAGGGGGTGAAAGGGATTGTTTTCAGTGAGAGGGATGTCGATATTTAGACACAGCTTGATCTAGGTCCTGTTACATCCTCAGCAACTGAAGAACTGCATCTGAGTTCTTAAAGAATAGCTTCCTCTCCTTCCAAATGAGTGCTGTAATCATCCAACCGTAATACAAGTTAAACAATTACCATCTAACCTTCCCCCTGCGGTCTCTGCGCTATACCTTCTTCTGTACTCTGTATTTGAAATTCCAAATACGCATGGAGCCACATTTTACATGGCAGCATTTTCTCATGCATTTATTTTCTCAGTCTGCTTAAAAAAAAACCATAACTGCACAGCTGGTTCTGAAGATGAAGGTGCAGTTCACTGGGGCATATCTATAGTTTTTGACTTGCAATACAGCATATTTGTGTCACATCACTGCAGACATCTCTTTGGTTATTCCATCCAGGAGAGTATGAATTTAGCTGTATGTTCCAATTCCAAGCAAACAAAACGTATTCCTTCCAAGGGGATAGTCCTGTCTGCCTCACAAATTGCCAGCAATAACTTGGAGGACCTTTTGATTTTACAAGCTACATTGGTAGAAGCTCAGAGGCATGAACTTGAACAGGGAAAATCATACACAGCACATAACACTAGAGGAAGTTAGGAGAAAAAAGAAAAAAGTTTGGCACCTGATGTGTTTAATACATTTAGAGGATTATCTAAACAACAAAATGGTAAATCGGTTGCAAACAAGTAGGTGGATTTGGGAGAATAAGAAGGGCTAAGCAGTACAGTCTTTGCTCTGAATGTTTATACAACATCCATAATTTTGTCAATTGTCTATTATTTCTGGATTAAACCTTGAGGGATAATCCATCTTTGTTCTGCACCTCGCCCACAGAGCATGCTGCTCTTGTGGAAGCTCAAATACAGAGTGATCTAAACCTAAGATTCCTGTTACAAACATCTTGGGCAAACTAAGTAATGCCTTATCCAGTAGGGATTGCCTTGTAATAACCTGTATCTTGATCCATCATTTAAATTAAGGAGGGGAGCAAACTACTGTAGAACTATTGGCCTTCTGGTATCTGCAATTCTTCAGATTGCAGCTGGAGGCAAACATGTTGGCTAGAGTGATGAGTATGTGAACTGGGACTCAGTCAGGTGCCAGGGCAGAAATAATTGGCATAAAGTTGGGGCACGCTGAAGTTTTTAGCATCCCTTCATTTGAAATATCAATACAAAGATTTGAGATGTGTAACTTTACCTGTAGGGCAGTTTCTGGGCTGTGTGTACACTGTGGCGATTGTGGGAAGGAATGGTATTGCCAGTTCTTGTTTTGAAAATTCAGTGCATCAGAGACATACCTGATTCCAGGGGCAGCATTCAGGTGGCAAATAGATCGTCTACAGACTGCTTAAATCATGGTTTCTTCCTTATTAAGTCTCTGAAAAAAACTCAAATGAAAAAGATTGGGTTTTTTTCCTGAGCTGCCAACTGTATCTGCTAATGACTGCTTTCTTGAACTGAGCCTCTCAAAGCAAGACACCTTCAGACCCCAGCAAGGTGATTACAGCTAAGTTATATGTACAGCAAGGGGAAGAGTACAGGTCTGAAGCAAATTAGCTTCCTCGTCAGATCACATGCTAGAATATCCCTAATCAGAAGTATGACAAATCCCCTGCTTTTCCAGAATTCAGCAGCATCCATAAGATCTGCTGTGTAGTCCTGCTTCAAAGACCAGTTAAGCCTGGCTCATGTTGCAGCATGCCTTGTAAAATCACATGCCTGCTGCTACAGTGAGCAGCAGTGTTAATGGCACAGTGTGCTCATCGCTGCTTCCTCTCACCTCACTGGGCTGGGAAAAGCAAGTTTGCCACTAAAATTTTTACTTCAGCATTGTAGCAAATACGGTCTTCTCCTCACAGCATCACATGTGCAAATGGAGTCACTGCCAAACTGCAAATGTTTTAATCGATAACTGTCAAATTCCTCTTGCCGATTTTGCTTGTGAGCAGCAACTCGGCAATTGCTGATTAGAACTGCTTCTTAGTACTTAGCAGTTGGACAAAGCAGGCTTTTTATTAAAACTTGCCAAGGACATGTTTTGTATTCTAAAGCATCGGTTTTGTCAGTGAAGAGGAATCTCCTGCATTTAAGGGAAGGAATTGTACAAGTATGGAAAACTTGCAGTCTGTGCAATTATAGTACCATTGTTCTTGATCTCAAGTATGTATCTTTACATATTCACACCATACTGCTTGTTAAGGACAGATTTCTTTTATCCAAAACATTCTCTGTGTTGCAGGGCAGGAGGACTATGATCGGCTACGACCGCTTTCATACCAGAACACAAATGTCGTGTTAATTTGTTACGATGTCACGAACCCCACTAGCTATGATAATGTAACAGCTAAGGTAAGAGGCTTTCGTAATTGCTTCAGCCTTTTAAATTAATTACATATGCCTGCTATATGACAAGATGTCAGATTAAAAAAGCCGATGCTTTTAGTGTCCTGTACCCTGGGCGTGTAGATGCGCAGATCACTCATTGTGCACTGAGCTGCAGGTCACAGACCTTAGACCTGGAGCTCACCTCTCCATGGCTCCTAAGTGCTCAGAACTGGGGTTGACTCCACAGTACACTAAAAAGATCAAACACCAGCAGTGAAATTGCTACTTTATCTGTAGTGATGTCACACCACCAACATTGCATACAAGCATTTCAGATTCAAGTCTACTTCTATCACATGCACATTTAACTATAGGGGAGAGGTGTAAGCAACCACTTGTTTGTACTAGGATTTCTGTAATGCTCCAAAGTAGAAGTTAGCGTTCCTGTACACAGCACCAGCAAAACAAAGCAAGACTTGGTCCAAATTCTGCTCTTAAATACAACTTTTAGAGGAGCTTTTCTGAATTTAAACAGACATTAAATAAGCACTTTGGCATAGCGGCAGATGCCACCTATGTTTTTATAAAGCAACTGACTTTGGGTAGGACTTTTAAATGTTTCTGTAATGTAAATAGTGCATGTTGGGCCCCTACAACTAGATTAACAACTTTCAACACTCTGAAATTGCAGCATATATTACATGCTGGTTCCTTGGATTTACTGTTTTGATTAAAAAAAAAAAAAAAAAAAGCAGCCAGATGTAAAAGTTTCATTTTTCTACCATCAGTGGTATCCTGAAGTGAATCACTTCTGCCGAGGTGTCCCTCTCGTACTGATCGGCTGCAAGACAGACCTTCGGAAAGACAAAGAACAGTTGCGCAAGCTCAGGGCTTCTAAGCAGGAACCCATTACTTACAACCAGGTAAATACAAGTGCATTTAAAGTGGTGTCCTCTTTGCAAGAGATAAAGCATGCTTACTTCAGTGGCATTGTTCCTCACAAGTACAATCACAGATACTCCAAAATGATGTGATTACAGTGTCCAAATAAAGAAATGACTGACAGTCAGCACTTACAGGGGTTTCTGTAAGTCCTTTTTGGAAGTGGCCAAATCAACACCCGTTTTTAGTACAAAAGTAAAGAGAAATTTGAAGCGTGTTTTGCGTACCTTGGGGTGTCTGAAAGGACACTACTAGCTGCACCTTCTAGGCTCATTACATCTCATTCTTGTTTCCTTTCACAGCTAGGTTACTACTCTTACAAATTGGTAAGCCTCGATAAGTTTGTTGGACTCCCTTCATATTTTTATTAGTATACATTGCTCCCATCACTGGTACTTTGACCAGGATTGCGATAAGTACTGGAGATGCTAAGATACACATTACAGGATTAAAAATACCAACCGTTCCAGAAGAAACATGTTTTGCAAACCCTATTTAAAAATAAATCCTTTCAAGGACAATAGCAAAAACATCTGCAAGGCTTCTCTAACATAAGAGACTTTTCTTTGAAGTCTCTAAAGAAATCTTTTTAAAAAAAAAAAAAAATCTACAGATGTCATGGTTTAACCCCAGTGGGTAACTAAGTCCCACACAGCTGCTCGCTCACTTCCCTCCCAGTGGGATGGGGGAGAGAACTGGAAAAGTAAAAGCGAGAAAACTCATGGGTTGAGATAAAGACAGTTTAACAGGTAAAGCAAAAGCCGCACATGCCAGCAAAGCAAAACCAGGAATCCATTCACCGCTTCCCCTCGGCAGGCAGCTGTTCGGCCATCTCCAGGAAAGCAGGGCTCCATCACGCGTAACGGTGACTTGGGAAGACAAACGCCACCACTCCGAACATTCCCCTTCCCTCTTCTCCCCCCAGCTTTATATGCTGAGCATGAAGTCATACGGGACAGAATATCCCTTGGGTCAGTCGGGGTCAGCTGTCCCGGCTGTGTCCCCTCCCAACTTCTTGTGCCCCCCCAGCCTCCTCGCTGGTGGGGTGGGGTGAGGAGCAGAAAATGCTTTGACCCTGTGTAGGCACTGCTCAGCAACAGCTAAAACATCCCTGAATTACCTAGACTGTTTTCAGCACAAATCCAAAACATAGCCCTGTACTAGCTACTGCGAAGAAAATAAACTCTACTCCGGCCAAAACCAGCACAACATATTATAAAATATTTTCAATTTAAGTACTAGAAAGCAGTAAGAGTTACAACTAGTGTTAAAACACCAGCATAGCTGTCCTAGGTACAGGAGAAACAGTAGTGATGGAACAGTTTGTCCCATGTCACGCAAGACCTTTCTGCTCTGGTCTCCTGCCTTTTTTTTTTTTTTTTAAAACTACAAAGCCATCCTTCCTTCTCCTCAGAGCAAGAACAGCAGCTTTCGAACTGTTTGAGACACAAGTCTGGGGAACAAGGTTAAATGTACTAAGACCGTGGATGAATCACTACTTTTTTCTAAACAGCATGAAAAGAAACTGCAAGTGTATCACCACTAAACCACACTGGGACTTCTAGCTTGTCTTCCTTGAGCACAAGATGAGATACCCGTCCTGTCGCTTTGTGAACAGCTGCAGATTGTCCCTCATTTGCATTAATAACTCCCTTCATCACCCTCCCACGTGAGGTTCAGGGCAAGCAACAGACACTTTTGACAAGTCTGCTGAGGCCTCATGCAATTAAATTTCAGGGCCCACATGATGTACAAACTTTTGTCTCCTATGTGAGCCCTCCCACTTGGTTTTTCTCCCCTTAAATATACACTACCTCAGTCTTTTACAGTTGATGGCATCTTGAGTCACACGACGTGATGCTTCCAATGCCAGGCACAGAGGAGCTGAACAGTATCTGCCAGCACTGCAGCTTGCAAACAACTGGAAGGAGACAAACTTCGATTAAATATGCTGAAGAAAAATCCCCCTATAGAAGCCTGAAGTGCTCAAGTGACCCCACTCCCAGTGCTTATAATGAATAAATGCAGAGTTTGTGAGCTGTGGGTTTCAGACCTGGAAGTCGCACTCCAAGGCTCACAAGCATTCAAAACTGGGGGCTGACTCTGCCATGACAAGAAAAGGATCACAAGCAAAGTAAGAAATCACTGTGTTTTGTCTGTAGTGATTTCGCACAACCAGAATTGCACGCAAATGTTTTAGATTCTAGTCTGTTCCCACTGCATGCATTTGGGTGAGGTCGAGAAACACAGGCACCCATTTGTGTATACGAGGATTTGGGCTGAGATTTTGGGAGATGCTCCAAAGCAAAAGTCAGGGTTCCTGCATGTGCACCAGCAAAACGAGGCAAGACATTGGTCCAGATTCTGCTCTTGCATGTGACATTAATTACTAAAGGTGACATCACGTAATAGTTATGGTCAGGCCGGAAAAAATACTGCTGTGGAGACATCTTACCCTCACTGAAGTATCTACCTCAGCATTTCTTTTAAACACATTTAATACTGAGAATATTTTTACACTATCAGCAGTCTGCATCTTGGAGTCTCTAATGCACTGAACTGTTAGGCCAGGCTGTAAATCAACATAGGGGAAAAAACCCTAGTTTATTTAACAGTGCCTCAGTTTATCACCAATGCCACCTACACTCTAGCACTATACTCAGAGGCAGCGTCTTTCTTCCTGACGTCTTGATACAAAGATGTACAAAATATTCCCTTTCTTTCCCATCTCACCTTCCTTCTCTCATACATTGGGTTTACATCTTTTCTTACCTTTTGTTCTTTCCAGGGTGAAGCAGCTTGTCAGCAGATTAATGCAGAAGTTTATCTGGAGTGCTCAGCAAAATGTCGTGAAAACATAGAAAATGTTTTTAAAGAAGCAACAACCATTGCACTGAATGCCATGAAAAAAGCCAAGCGCCAAAAGAAACGGACAGTGTGCTCAGTGTTATGATCTGGACTGCAAGAAAGCATTGACTGCAAGAGAGCTAAGCGATTCAGATTTTAAAACCAGTGTAACTTTAAAGATTTTTTTTTTCATTACATGTTTGTATTCCTAGAACAATTTTTATTTTTAAATTTTAATTATTTTTATTATTTTTGCACTTCCTTTGCACTGCTCTCAAGTTTTCAAAGCTCTTTATCAAGGTTAACTGATGCTGCATGCCTTTGTCCGTCTGGCTTTTGCTCCTAACTGCAAACGACCACCAGACAGGTCTTGGACTTACTATTTAAATTGCAATGAACAGCGACTGCTATTATATGACTTAATTAGGTTTTTTTTTTTCCCCTCTGCAAAATAACTGTGGCATGTTATAGCTACAATTTACTTTTTCAAGCAGAAAAGCTGAAAAAGCCACATCTTTTAGTTAGAAGTGATGTTAGAGCAGCTTATCAGGCACCTTTGAAGAGACAGAAATGAAGTTATGTCTTAACATTTTCAAATTAAGTTACTTGGTGACAGTGGTATGAGTTAGCCTCAAGCTGTCCCCAGAATGTGCAGACGGAGCACCCACTACTCCCCCTGTACCACTGGGCCAGCTTTGCAGAGCTACACCTTTAGCAGTCTCCTTGCAAGGCCTGCTGCTGTAATAGAAACTGGTATTTATCAATGGAAAGACATCGGTTGCTCCAATTCAGAAATGACGTATCATGGTAAATATTTAATTTGCAGCACTCAAAGAACTCCAAGGAGCTACTATGTGTAATGTAAAGTCAGTTTTACAATAAACTTACATAGCTTATTTAATAAATGACAGATGCAAATATTGGTGCATGCTAGGGGAAATACTTAACTCGTGCATTAACTGATGGAATCATCTCTACTGCTACAAATGAAAATTTTCCCTTTTGTGATGAAGGTGTCGGTTGCATGTTTAAGGATGAGGAATGCTCCCACTGCACAACGTAGTACATGTGCCTCAAATCTCCTAGTTCTTTTGCACATCCAATGTAGCGAGATCTCGCATTTTGGGAGCAATCACTAGTTTGTAGCCATCATAAACTAAACCTGTGAGGGGGAAGGAGGTTTCTGCAGCACAGGTGTTGCAAACTACAGCCCATCCTAAGGGAGAATACATAGGACTTATATAATGGTTACCAAGACACAACCTTTTGCCAAAAAGTTTAGGCAGAGCATGCCAGGAGTCTACTGTTAGACAAACATTGCACATAGAGCCTGGTAACTGTAACATCATACAGGTTTCATGCAACTTTATCCTCTGCTGGTTACATGACCAGCTGGTGAAAAACTCTGTTTTGGAGCAAGCCATCATTATTATTTTACATGCAAGGCAAAGAGATCTTGATCCTTGAAATCTTAGGGTTTTTTTTTTCCTTTCTTCCCTAACTTGTTTTGATTTAATTAGGTTTGTCAATCCCTATGAGCTTAAAATGGAAAATTAAAAAAAAAAAAAAATTACAAGTTTATGCACGTCTTCGACTATAGAAAAATCTTGAAGAGTTGTGCAGCCCTTTCTCCACAAGAAGACATTTGCCAGTAAGAGACAGCGAACCACCCATCACCTTACCCAGTACGAAACTGAAACATCAATGCACAGGAAGTTACTGCGTTTACCCTCAGCTCCATGGCAGGAATCTTTCTTGCTTTTTTAATCTGAGTTTCTCATGCTGCAGAACTCAAGTTACTCACCATGTGCAGAGCTCCCTACCCCTGGAGAACCTGGTCCACTGGTCAGATCCAGCAGGTTCCAGCATCGCTCTCAAAATAAAAGAATTTACATTTCATAAATGGAGAGTCAAAGGATTAAAAAAACCTCACAGGGTGTGCAAAAGTTGAAAGTTAACAGCAAGATACAGCCCAGCTAGTGTGAAAGTTGTTCAAAATACGCAAACTGCAATTTATTGTTCACGCCCACAGGACAGTGACACTGTAAAGGTAATTTTGCTAGCCTCGCAGCAACAGAAGCACTGATGAAACCATTTCAAGTCTGTAGTGCATATATATTTCTTCATGAGCATGCTTACTGGGAGAAGGGCATCATTTTCAGATCACACTCTGCCAAAGCATATGCCCAATCTGTCCTTTGTGCTAGCTCAAAGGAAGCCTTCACCTTTGGGAAAGATGCTGCCTAAAGCAGCTCACAATACTACAGCTGGCCTTGGGAGGTATGGCTGTCACAGCACCCAAACCAAGCTTATTGGAATGAGTTAAGTTTAAGTTCAAGCAGCACAAGGAGTTCAGCAGGATGGGAGTCAGTGTTTCTCCTCTGCCATCCTCCTGAACGAGTGTTTACATTCTCTTAATTACTGGTACAAGTGCAGCATCTAAAGAAAGTATTTAATATTTCTGCTGAGCCTGCCCTCCCCTTTCCAGAAAAGCACTGGGAACAAACAATACTGAAAACAGAAACCGAAGTGCAACTGCACTTACTGCCACTGATCAAGGCTATTTTAAGGAAAAACGGTGTCTCGAAAAAACAACCCGAAGGGCAGTGTATTTGTTGTTAAAAAGGGGCTGAAGCAGCTGCATCTTGAATGGTTTATTTTAGGTCTTTTCCAGGCCTGGACAGATGACCTGGTCTCCCTGGAAGAGGGCTAGCAGACTTCCCTGCCATTTAAAAAATGCTTTTGCTCACTTGTTTTTTGTTTTCAAAAGAAGATTTCTTTAAATAGCTTTTTAAAAGTGTATATAGCAGCAGTATGGTACAAAGATGGGTGGTTGGTTTTTTTTTTCCTTCACAGTACACACAGGTTAGTATTGCCACTGAAAATATGCCTTCAACAAATGCCTTTAAAACAGCATTCAGTCTGTATTACTGATCAACCTGGAGTGTTCATAAACCTTTGCAAATCCAATACCCAGAATTTAAATAATAAAACTGGAAAGTGTTAAATATCATTCCAGAATTGGAATTACAGTAGATCCCACATTCTCCCAATGCTGGCGCTTCACCGGGCAGGTGCATGCTGCTCTATATACAGAAAAAAAACCCCAAAAGCAAACACATTGTGTATTAAATATACATAAATAGCAGGACTGTGGACTGGAGAGCCATGCTTGCATTAATACTGAGTCTGTACTGGCAGAGTCCATATCCTTCGCCAAACATGGGGATGGATGAGTCCTTCCAAGCCCATCCATCATGTAGCTGGGGTTTAGCAGGATCCGTCCCAAACCCAGCACCTGCTGCGTGCAGGGGGATGGCAGCCAGCACGCTGGGGAGGGGGGGTTCACAGCTTCTTCATTTTGTCTTTGTTTTTCTGGAGTTTAGTGTGCACCACTTTGAGAGTAGTGAGGAAGTTCCCGAGGAAGAGCAGCAGAAACGTGAAAGCCAAGACAAAAACCTGAGGGGAAAAGAAGGGGAAAAAAGGGTGAGAGCTGAGGGTACTGCTTTGGCCACGTGTAAGTGAGCTCTGGTGGGGCTTGGCTGACAAGTCCAGGGATCTGTCAGCACACAGATCTGAGGAGAGAAGATCGTAGCCAAATACGCATCCATGCATCCAGCTGTGTGGGTTAACAGGAGGTATATTTTTATCACAATTATTTAAGTAGCATTTACTACTTTTTAATATTACAACACGGGTTATATTCAACACTGCTGGACTCTACCAGATGGGAAAATCAAATCATTAAGTCCAAGCTAATGGATTAACATTACGCTACAAGCACGTGCAGTGAACAGCGGTGGCACAGGTACCGGGGAATGACCTGTTTCTGCAGGAAGGCATGTTCCTCCTGAACAAAGCAAGCACACAAGTTACAGCAAGATCTGACCAAAATAAAGACCATCACATTTATTTGCACCACTGCATGTGTGATGTGGTCCAGTCTGGATCTACAGGAGCAACTGCGTAGCTGGAAAGGGATATACATATTCGATAGGTGACAGCAACTGAGAAAACAAGTGGAAGGATCCCTAAAAGTGGGGCAATAAAGCGGATAATACGTTTTTAGTGATTCACTGCCACCATTTTTTTGTCGTCGTATTTTTGTATGTGTAACCCATGGATCAGCCATACCAAACCACCATCAACTCAGCAGCCATTGCTATTAAATGCCCGTATACACAAACAATATGGAGAGATATTTACCCACGTGTTTTCTTCCCCTAAATGCTCTGCCTTTCAGTTTGTGCAGTCACCTGTGGGTGCAAGCTTCCCTACGGTAACTCACATTTATTTTGAGTTCTCTCATAAAGGCTCTGTGCCACATCATCCTGAGATATTTAGATGGGGTCAGATATCCAGGTATCTTTAAGGATGTGGTTAAACACCCTCTCTTCCCCTGCTCCGTGCTTTTTGTGAGTAGAACTAACACCCACCTGCCATTCTTTGCACTCCTTATGCCTCGACAATCCAAAAAGCGTGATCGCGTTATATAGCTGCCAGAACTACAAAGGAAAAAAAAAACAACCAAAAAACCAAACAAAACCACAATTTCATTACTAGCAAAAAAAACCCCTTAGAAACATTTGCCACAGATGGCGTGTGATCCAAAGCACCTTTTTATGGTGCTGCAACCACAGTGGCAGACCCTCCCAGGCCCTGCGCTGCAGACGGGGGAATGGGATCGCCCAACTTACATGCCCAAAGAACAAGAAGGGAAGGAGAAACGTCAGCCCCCGCCACATCCAGGACTGAAATCCTTCTGGAAAAGGTTAACAGAAGATGCAGAGAGTGAGCACAGAAGAGCCAGGACCGGAGCTGCAGCCCTCCCCATCCAGACCACCCCACAAGGGCTATTCCCATCGTGCTCCACAATAACCAGCTGATTTAAAAGATATACCTGAAGGTGTGGTAGTGGGAGGAGGATGAAGATGGGGATGACCAAAACCTCCATCTTAACCCTCTCGAGCTGACGGAGATCAGAGCCCTCTGCTCCTGAGCCACAGGACCCGAGGAGGGGGATAAAAGCCTCGCTCCCCTTCCTGCCTTAGGACACAGGCAGCAGGGCAGGGGGGTGGCAGCTCTGCAAAGCTCGCTCTCAGAAGGCCACGCAGCCCTCTCTGTATCACTGCATCTAAAACCTGTGCAAAAACCACGCAAAGAAAGTATTGCAGAAAGCCTCACCTACTGTAAGGTCCAAGTGGTTTCTCTCCCCCAAAGCACGGAGTCTATAAAGGCAGCCCCTTTGATAATAATACTGTAGGAACTGAACGCAACCTGGAGAAGGAGAGATTAAACATCATTGCATTGGCTATTCGGAAGTATGACAAACATATCAAACTATTTAAATAATGTTTAATCCAACAGCATTTAATTATTGTTTATATTTGTACATTGCATATTTGTGTGCTGTCTTTATATTCCTACAGTTTAATACTCCAGTATTTACCAAGCAGAAGTGTTTTCTTCTAAGCACATCCGATACAAAACTATTTTATCCCATTAATTAGCAAGGTAGGATATACTCACTCTGAAATATTGAAAATGCTAAAAATTGACTGCGAAACATTTGATACATGAGTCCATCTGGCCTGAAAGCAAAATACAAAGGAGGTCAATTTGTTTGATAAAAAGCATACGATGCACTGCCCTATTCCCCTTCATCGCCAAGCCAGATCCCATTAGCAAACGAAGCAAGCAGCTGGTACCCAGCCCGCTCCACCCCACCGGGAGCCCAGAGAGGATGCTACAGCCACACATCACAACTCTGGCGTGTAGGAAACACTTTCATCGATTACGTTTCCCTTCTCCAACACCTATAAATGCTGCCCCCTTTTATTCATTTGCTTATGGCAGTTTTCTCTAGGCAGCCATCAAAGCCGTTCAGCGGCGTCTGCACCAAGAATCCAAGCGATGGAGCAGGGGGTGGTTGTGCTCCTTATCCGAAGGGTAGTTCAGGATACACAGAGGACAGGGGACCTTCTGCTCCAGCCACTATGTCATGCCCTTACAGATCCAGGAGCAGAAACATCTGTTGTTTTAAAACAATTTTTAATTATTAACTAATCAGTTCATGCCAAAATTGAGACACTTTGCACAGGCACCGTCCGTGGGTGCATCGCTGCGTTGTTTGCCCAATACCACCACCCACGGGAAGGTAACTTGCATTTTTGGCTTTATACTCTGTTTGTAATCTGGGTTCAGTAAAGGCACTGAACACGTTAATTTTGTGGTGTTCCCCCTGCTAAAGCAAAGTGCTGTTTGTTTGCTTAGTTCCACAGAGACAGAAATTGGGAGACTTGCAGACATTTTGCTACCATCAGCACAACTACGGCTTAGGGTTTGGGTTTCTTTCTTTCTTTTTCTGAAATCAGCAATGTAAATACAAACTTGCAGTGTTGTATTTATCATTGAAAACACCTGTAACATCAGACAAATACTAAGTCTGATGCTTTGCCATGTGGCCACAGCTTCGTGGTCACGCTGGATTTAAATGCTCAGATGATGCAAACACCATGAAACAGGCTTGAAGCACCTCGAGGATGCAGGAGCAGACTCACCACGTTAACATTACTCCAGACAGGAATGTGGAGACATAGTGATGAGACACCCACCAGCCTTTGATCCTGAACAGAAAAAACATGGCAGTTAGGAAACATGGATTTTTAGCATTGTAAGTCTGGCTTTGCAGACCAAGAAAAACGATCCTGACTTGGGGAAGGCAGAAGGACCGGGAACAAAATAGACGGCCCAACTCAAGCAAAAGGGGTGCTGTGGAGCACTGTTCTGGCAATATGGCTTAGCTGGGGGCACGAATCCACGACTGCTAGAGGAAGGCTCAGGACCAGGGCACATCTCGCGTGCTCCCACGAGCTCTCCAGCACAGTGAGAAGCAGCAGTCCCCGCAGCACGAGGTACCGCAGTGACTAATGATGCACAACTTTCAGCCCACACGCCCTTTTTTTTTTCTGTGCCACACAAATAAGACATTTCCAAGTCCTTCCTATGAGGTGGCTGTTTCTTTCAGACACGAATGCTGCAGAAAGCTCAGTAAATTACAGTAAAGTGAGCAAAAGCTGTGGTGAGGCAGAATCAAGAAGTGAAGAGCTGCCCCAGGGATGGCACTGCTTTGGAAACTAAGCCAACACGATGGCTTAATTTGGGGCATTTCCAATCAAAGGTGTGTCGCCTCTAACACAAGACAGCACCCGAGTTGCTGTGACCAACCTCTGTGGATACAGCAAGCCCAGGCTCAGCTGCTTTTCTGCTGGCCTCAGGCAAGCAACTTTACATCCCCATGCTTTGTTCCTTCCTCTTTGCCTCCAGCCCCACAGCAAACGCCCCC
>VYZV01003271.1:139994-177532 GCA_013401275.1 Pandion haliaetus | reverse complement strand
GGCGCGGCGGGTCTTTACTGTCGGAAAGGTAAAATGACGAGACGATGCCTCATCTTTTTTGTTACTATAATAATAATAACCCGCCTGGCGGCAGGACTGGCAAACGGGGAGCCGGGCCTGGTGGCCTCCGGGCTGTAGAAGTGCAATGGTGGGCAGCCCTGCTCCAGGGAGCTCAGGGTGAGGGTGTGATGCACGGGAGACGCAAAGGCTGTGAAGGTCGGTACTGCGCTTCTTGGGATGTGGGTTTGTCGCAAAACGGTGGAAATGAGCAAAGTGGAAGAAAAAAGGAAGGGAAGGGAAGCAATTAAAAAAAAAAAAAAAAAAAGGAACAAGGGGGAGGACTGAAGCCAAAGTAAAAACTTGAATGCAATGCTGTCTTTTCACACAGAGTATCGGTAGGATCCCTTTTCCTTGGATTTGGCACAAACAACCAAAAACGTTTGGTGTAGACACCCTCCTCAGTGTGCTTGCTGTCCCTGGTCCTTTTCTAGGTCTGCATTAGTGCTGTCTGTTCATTTCATGATCTTTTTGTATGTTCTTTTCATACGTGTGTGGGTGGACACCTGAAATGCAGTCAATGACCTGCTGCCTGCCTCTGCGCTCGGTTTCCAGAGAAACCTGCTCAGAACTTGCAGTGGTTGGGGATGTCTGCTGATTTAAGAGCCACCAACCACAGGGAGATTGTATTGTCCCTTCAGTCCCTCCAGTGAGGTCTGTGATTGTCCAGAGATCAAACGTGTTGTAGCAGGCCTTGATAATCTTGAAGTAGAATAATAAACTAATAAATGTAGTATAAATGTCACAGGAGTGTGTTATGTCTGTGTTAAATTTTCCCCAGATTCTAGCGTTTGTCTACAATCCTGTGTGATGGGACCTTATGTTACAGGAAGCCTGCAGGATTCTGGATTACAGAGAAAGAATCACATCTCGGAGCACAGCTTTAATTCTGCGCCGGATACATGCTGAAACTTTCCAGTTCGCCACAAGGTTGGAGTAGTCCCTACCAGCAAAATTGTTTTCCCTTCCCCTGTGAAAATAATCCCTCCACCTTTGCAGTTACTCTGTTGTCTCAGCTCAGTTTATCACAGAGCCACCCCTAAGATGTAGCTGCATTTGTTTAGGGCTTGCTCTGCTCATTACATCACACTCTGAACCGAGCGTGCTCTGCGTGTGTCATGTAATGAGCAGAGCAAGCCCTAAACAAATGCAGGTATAACTTTGCCCCTTCCTGCTCAGGGGAGGCTGGTGTGCTGGCACCCTCCTGCATACCTGGGTGAATCCAGACTGGAGGATGCCAGCGTGCTCAGCGGGTCGCGAGGTGCTGAAGGAGATTGGCAGATGTCGGTTGATCTAAAAAGCTGGGGCACTGCTGCTGTCAGGTGCAGGTTTGAGCCTCACCTGTGTTTTGCACATGGCCAGAGCAAACATCCCGGTCTGCGCTGCTAGCCGGAATGGTCAGTTTAAGGGCAGGTGGTTCTGTGGATGTCACCCTTACTTCCGTTAAGTGAAAACATTTAAGTAAAAACACTTCAACATTTGTAGGACTGCTTGTGTCAATCCTAACATTCAAGAAGAGGTACTTATAGAATACATCGTAAATTGTAAACAACCGTTAAACCTATTCATTTCATTCCTGAGAGATAAGCCTCAAAAGAACAGAAGAAAGCTCTTAATATCACTTGTGGATATTTGCCCCGGGCTGTAACTTTGCAGCCTGATGACACGTTCGTTAGGGCCGAGGTCTGTGTTTCTGCGGGTGCTGTGCGTACAAAGGCAGGAAATGTTGTGCATTTCCCACTCGGAGCCATGCCGGCCCCGGGAACAGCCTCGCACCGAGGGATCACCAGACCTTTATTCAAAGCCTTCCTACCTCTTCTCTACACCTCCTGACAAGGACCAATTCTTATGCCTGCTGAGCCTGTGTATAATTATAGCCTCAAAAGATTTCTTGCAAGGTCTTCTGACTAAGACATGCTAATTATTAATATTCATTCAAGAGATCTGTATTTTCTTTAAAACAGAAAACACAAGAGAATTTCATTGAACACAAATAATGTGAGTGTAGCACGATTGGCTGTACAGCTGGTTCTAGCAGTATTTAATGTTGCGCTGTTACAAAAGATTTCAGAATTACCTGTAATCTCTTCCCATCTCCTGGGAGATTATGGCTGTTTGTATAATCTCATAATTTCAATCACATCTTTGTGACTAAAACCAAAGAAAGGTAAGATAATGGTGATGATTTTTTTTTTAAAACTAGACCTAAAGAATTTGTTTATTATAGTGGATATAATTTTACTTGCTAAGAATGGAAACTGCAGATTGCAATTAGATCTGTCAATTTTAAAAGGACTCTTAATTTCCAAGTTAGGAGTCATAACATAAAAAGTCACATAATATATATCACAGCCTATGGTCCTGAGTCACTTAAGTTTCCATATCCATGTTCTGGGCATTCATTTTATTTAACTACCAACATCTTTTGCAGTTTTCAGGCTTTTTACAATTTTTATTTCTACAACAACAAAAACGTGCTCCAAAACTAGATTTCTTGAAGGAAGAGACTAAAAAAAATCTTTATAAATGTTCATCCATTTAACTTTGCACTGAGTTTTCAAATTGGTGGTCTCCTTAATATGGATCCTGCAAAAAGTAAGAGGGTGTGCACTAATCTGGAAAGCCTTCCCAGAGACAGCTGTGGAAAACTGTAGATCTAAGTCAGCTCTTCCCGCTCCTGAGGCCGGGGACACAGGGAAGGGACAGCTGGAAGGGCAGCAGGGGTTGTGTCTGGTAAGGCTTTGCTGGCCAATGTCCCTCTCTGCCTCCAGGAGCGACTCCTACAGAAAAGACGTTTAAAAAATCCGGTCTTTGTGCATTACGTGTCCTGTCTGGATTAAATGTGTATCTTGGGGGAGAAATACAGTTAAAATCCCCTCATTATGAAAAGATATATAGGAATAATATAGCTTGAGGTTTCATTTTTTTTCTATCTGACTAAAATGTTGCCCTAAATATCTGCACCCATTGCACCCCGAGGACAACCAAAGACGTTACTGGACTATGATAGGAGTGCAAATTCTTTTAGCAGCTGGATAAAGGATTTAGAGAGGGAATTTTAAGAGCCTGGAAGAGCCCTGGCAGCTTCCCACCTCTCAGCCTCAGATGGCGAGAGGGGCTCTAAGCAGCCAGTGCTCGGGGCTTCCCGCACCTTGCCTGTCCTGCCCGGCACTAGGAGCAGGTTCTGCAGCTCAGCTGGAGCGCGGGGTAAATTCCTCCGAGCGCATACCCTGGGATGGGGCTCTCACAGCCCTACCTTGTTTTCTGGAGCCTGGTTTATCTCAGGAGAACCTCCTCTGTTCTTTCTGCATATCTTTCCTCACAGCCTGCTAAACAAACCACATATGCTCTTTGGTCAACAGCTAATTAACCCAGTCACGTACAGTTGTCATGTTCAATTTCAAGGATGTCTCCCTACCCACCATAGCAAACAAAACCCAGGCAGTTGCCCTGTCTGGCTGCATCCCCATCCCTCCCTCTGCTCCCGCAGCTTAGATGAGATTTTGATTCAGTTTACCATTTTACAGAGGCAAGAACTGCTGCTGTGCGGTTTTAAGCAGTGAGAGGCTTCTTAAAAGAGGGTTCGTGGCTTCCTTGAAGTACGTGCCTTAAACACAACTTACCCCAAAAGTTAAAATGTACAGAAAGACTCCAATGTCTTCATGCAACAGCACCGCACTTGTCGTACCCGTGTTACTTGGGCCAAGAGCATTGCACGGGCTTTTCCTTCTTCATCTGCTTTTGAGCATGAAGTTGGTCAGTTGCTCTCCTCTGTCCTGCCCCCAGCAGCAGGCTGGCTGGGAGGAGGCTTGTGAGGGCTCCTTCCCTGTTTCCCAGCATCACTACATTACTCTGGATTTCTGGAGCAGACAGCTGCTCTAGATTTAAGGCTGTAAAAATGTGTCTTTCACTTGTGTCACCACATGACGAATGGTGCCTTTCCTCTGAATTTGAATATTTTAACAACATTTTTTTTAGGTATCTTGTAAATCTAACCTTCCAGCTTTTGAATGGCTGGCTTTTGCTGCCAGAGAACTTCTAAGGCCTTTGCACAGCAAATCTACAAATTTGAAATCTCTGTTTTGCCTTTACCTTAACTAATCCCCATCTCATCAACCATTCACTGCCAGAAAACATATCAAAGAAATTGAGTTAATAAATCAAGTTAAGGATCACAGCAAAATTGTGCCTATTTGTTCTTCTGATGCTAAATTTTGTTCAAGTACATGTAGTTATATATGTACAGTCACATGTGAGCTCCTTTCCCTCACCCTCCAGACTATTTCTGAAGGCAGATTCCATTCATTCTTTTCTGTTAAGATAGTTGAGGCTGTTTCCTTAGATGCTTTTCCCCTGTCCTGGAAATACCAATTCTTTCCAGCACAGTGCAAACTTGAAAGGACAAAATATAAATGTGGGTAAGTCCCTATTCTAACATCAGATGACAGTGAGCCATGATAAATAAAATACTTCGCACAGGTTTCAACTGGAGATTGGTAATGCTGATTCATTTTGTCATCTGGATTAATGCCTCAGTTAAGGACTTGCAGTGATGCATTAGCTCGCCAAATTTATCTGCCGCCATCTTCCTACTGTGATCTGCATGTTTTAAAACAGTATCCCTGCAAAGCACTCTGCAGTTGTGCAGTGAATAATTCTCAGCTTTCGGTGACTTCGCTAATTAACACCAGAAGCCTATATTTGAACAGACTTGTTGCAGGTAGTTAAGTAGAGACAATTAGCTGAAAATCTGTGGCAAAAGAAACTCATGGGGAGAGGGTATCTCTAAGCATCAGGTTCAAGGACTTCAACATTTCACTTTGCATGAATATGTAAGTGCTTGAACACATCAGAGAACCTAGGGATCTTACTTTAGGTTGTTTTGATGTAAAACCAACATGTTTTTTATCTTGAGAGAGCTGCTCCCAGCAAAAAGGAGGGAAGAGTTTTAAAGAAACGCTTTCCCACAAGGCTGCCTCTTAAGCCCAAGTCAACCAGTGAAGTTTACATCTCAAACCTTTCACTTCAATCCTTCCTAAATCGTGCTAATAATAATTCTTAAAAACAGAGCAGTGGGGAAGCTCCTTCAGCGCTGCACCCACTCTGTGCTTATCCGGCTAAACCCAACACACGCTTGGTTGGAGTCCAAGACCCTCCCACCTCTTCCTCTGGCTTTTCTTTTGAATATAGCAGCAATAAAACACACATCTGAGCATCCTACTTCCACAGTATGTTGTTGTCACATTCTTCACCTTTAAAGAATTCCAACATATGTTTCTCTAATTTTTTTTCTCTATTTATTCTACAAAGTTCCCAGAATAAACTTAAATTATTGATTCTGACAGTTTTCAGTTGGTTTGGGCATTTCACTTGGGTGATTCCCCAAGCTTTGTGAGATCAAACTCAGCTTGGAGCAGCTGTCTCCTTTCATTGCGAAAATGATTGGTTGCAGATGTAGAATACTGAGGTCCTTTGGCTTTATTTAATTAAAACAAAATCTTACTCTCTAAACTGAAAAAAATCAAGGTGCATCCTATGTCATGGGACCTTGCTCCACAAATGGTGTGTTTCTGGGCGTTTTCCTTATGCATCCTCCCCTTGTTTAGTTTGCTCTTTGATTTGTCCAATATAGAAGAAAGTGGAGAGCTAAAAGTCCGTTGCAATGAATTGTATTTGCAGAATAATGGGCTAAGTTAAAGCATAATTTACACTGACTGATTTAACAGCTTCCTTTCAGACTTAATAAATGTAAGGTTTAATCAAATGCCAGGCAACTGAAGCAACAACTGTATGGACAGCAACAGAACTGAAACGCCGTCACTCCCCGGTGGAGGAGGCTTTGCTGGTGCTCCTCGGTGGCAGTGACCAAGGTCTGTGAGAGTAAAAAGAAAAACCAATTAAAAAAAAAAAAAAAAAAAAAGCCAAGAAGGAGATTTGGGGCCAAATTTTGACTGGAAAGGCCAGAACAAGGGGAACTGCATCAAGGAAAAACCAAGTTCTCCTCCTAGCCCATTGTAACCTGGATTTTGACCCTGCTTTTCATAGCGGCCTCAATGTTGTGTCTTGAAACGACTGCTCTTGGGAGAAGAAAAGGATTTGGTTAGGGCATTTCTGGGTCAGTTCGGGCTTATACCTCACACTTTGGCTGAATTACATATTCTACATACCCAACACCCTTTACAAAAATTATCCACACTTCTTACTTATTAACAGGATTCCTTCTCTTGTAGTGGAATAACATTTTTAAAGTAAAATTTCAGTTCAGTGAGTCAAAAGAACTTTCTGATAAAGCTGCAAATATCACCGCCTTCTCTTCAAGGTGGTCTAATTTTGCCTTTTTTGTGAAAGAGTACACTTACATTTACCCACTCTGTACCCTCGTAGTACAAAAAGGTACAGAATGATAATAATGAGTGACAATAATTACATATAATTATAATGTTTGTACCTGGACTAAGAAAACTGTAGATGGGAATCATGCACGGCTTCTTCCCTGATAGATGGCTCTGTGAAGCCACCTTGGTGGGGCCAGGAGGGTCTGTGAGATCAGCCAGTGCTGATATTGTCGGAGGTAAAATAATAAACACATGGAGACCTGGAGCAGGAGAATTTAAAATAAGCAACCCAGAAATGGAGACATCACCAAGTGTTTCCTTCCATCTCATCCAGATATAGAGGCTTTTGCAGAGGCAGCTGCGGGGCAGTTCTCGGTCCCAATTTGTGAATTTTAATTTGTTGCCAAATTATTTTAATCCTTTTAAAGTCTTTATTGCATCTAAAATGGTTTCAAATATATATTGAGTTTCTAATATGTATGTAACTTGTGCTTAGCAAAAGCTGTGGTTAGGTGATACATAGTTTGGACTTGCAGTTCAAAAACTTCAGACAACCTGTGGTGTTTAAAAATAAACGAGTGAAACTGTCTGAGTTAGCTAATTATTTTTAATTTACTAATTCTCAGTTAAGTGCAGTGCAATATAGGGGCTGAACTATTCAAAATAATTAATACTTTTCCAGAAGGGGCTATTTCTGGTTGTAATTTAAGGCTGTAGGTTTTGGGCTGCAGTAAGCATTTTTTAATTCTCCCTCCCGGGTTTCTCTCATTTCCTCCACAAACCCCGTCCCCCACTCTAGCCCCATACAACTGGCCACGGGAAAACACAGGAATGATTGTCTTCAGTAATTTGTAGGCTCTGCCCCAAACCAGAATGCGTTTACATGAAGGAGTGGGAATAAATCCTTCCTGAACATCTTCATCTCATTTTTAATAACAGGAGATATTTTCTCTTGCATAAGTATTTCCTAACTTGGTCAACTTCCATAGTTTTCTGTCTGGTTTTCCTGCTTAAAGGAGACTCTGTAAGTTCCATCTCTCCTACATCCCTGGATTTAGGGAGATGCAGAGCCACCCGCCTGCATCGGCCATCCCCTGCAGTCAGAGAGGTGCTGGGACCTGCTCACCGGCAGCTGCCGTCATCCCAATTCATCTAATCCAGCACCAGAAATTCCATGTTTGCATTTGCCTGTGGTACAGATCTCTCTCCATCATTTCCACACCAGCTTGCATGTTGGATGCGGAGCACCTCTTCCCTCCCTCCGGTTCATTTTCCTTCTCCACCTGATTCCCAGGCAGTGGCGTTGTCTCCTCCCGCTCCATGACCCTCATGCATGGCATGGGAAATGCAATATTCGCCTTCAGTCACGTTCACGCTTGGAATAAATCCAGGGAGGAGGTGCTTTTCCTCTCCTGGCCATACTGACCGCAGGAGAGACAGTTCTGGGTGAAACAGCTTTACCATTTTGCTATTTGCTATATTCCCTGTTACTCACTGTTACTCACCATCCAGTCTGAAAGATCCTTCCCTGCTTGCAGTCGAAAGTTGCACATTTACCCCAGTAGTCACCATCCCCTCACGTGCACCTTCCGTCTACCTGAGCATGGACGCAGCATTTAAGCCACCTGCAATGCTACAAACATGGAAGATGGCAAATGAACACCCGTCAGGGAAAACCGAGCTGTATCTCACCTCCGCAGAGGCGGGTGCTTTTTGTTCAACACAAGGTTCCCCACCTACCTCAAAATGTTTACCATCCAGCCTGCAGCGCTGTGCACGAAAAACGTGGTTTAAGGATGAGAATAAACAAATGCGTTTGGCTCATGGGAGTAAGATGAGAACTTTGGTTTTGTACTTGCAATGTGCACAGTTAAGTACCCGTTAGGGAAGAGTATCACAGACACCCACAGGGCCATAATGGCAATCCCTGCTCATCGTGCCTGCAGAAGAAATGTAATGAGTGAGGGAATTAGTTCAGGTTTATTCAGATTTCTCTTTTAAGACCTCTGATGTGCATTTTCAGGGGGTTTCTCCTTTTTCTTCTGATATTTGCAAAGCTGATTTATTTGTCACTCATCAGTACCATAACCAGTGCTTTCATTTCCAGCCTTCTGCTGCTGTGCATGTAAAAAACCACAAGCAGAGGTGAAACACTCGTTGCTTATCAGCATTTTATATTCTGCTGGATAATCCTTAACTCAAAGACACGTCACTCCGCAGAGCGACGGGCGCTTGGCGGCTCCATGGAGGAGCCCGGCTCCGGCTCCGGCTCCATCCATCATGCTCACCGTGGGGCACGCAGGGTGAGCCCCCGTCCCACCAGCATCCCTCTTGCCCGCAGCCATTTGGTCCTCCGGCTCTCCGGTAGCTCTCCGGCAGCCCTCCCGGCCTCGCTCCCATGACCCTTCGCGCAGGAGTTTGGCAGAGTCGCTATGACAACCCTGCCCACGCAGCCGGCAGCACCCAGCCGGCACCGAGCGCAGGTTGGTGTCCATGGGGTGGCATTTGGGGTGGGGGACGGCGGGAGAGCGCAGGCCAAACTCGAGGGTGCTTTGCAAACCGAGCACGTGGGCTTTCCCCATCATCCGCTCCCATCGCTGCTCTGGCACCCTGTTCTTTCTTGCTGGGGAAGAACAGCTAAAGGTGCCCTGAGCATCCCGCTCGGAGTCACCGCTGAGAGGGCGAGGAGGGGCTGGGAATGGTTCGGCTGCACCGGAGGGTGTCAGCATAGGGACCCCGGTGCGGGGCAGTGCCATGGTGCAGGGGTCAACTCGAGGGGTGAACTCACCCAGGGCATCCTCGGGGCTGGGCGATGGTCAGGCAAGGTGCTGCTGCGCGGGCAGAGCTGGTGCGGAGGTTGCACGACGGGATGCCGTGCAGTGGCAGGCAGGGTGCTGCCAGGGACAGCCAGCAGCCCCTTCTTTGCAGCTGGTTGAATTTTCCACCTTGCTCTTTATGAAGTTAATATGTACAGCTGGAAAAAAAGTATAGTTGTAGCAAAACTGTATTGCTCTGAAGTCCTGTGAAGGGCCGGGGGGAAAAACTGGGCTTCCCGTGGCACTGTACAAACCAAAGCTGAATTTTGCCAGACGCCTGACAAAACTCTGAGGTGCATAGAGCAGTGTCTAGCGGAGGACGCGGAACTCCAAGATTCTCATCCCTAAGCACAGCAGCAGCAGCAGACACGCATGGGAGCAGCAGCCTCTAGCCGTCAGCGCCAAGAGCTGCAGTCGCTGTTGGGACGCTGCAGCCAGAGCGGCTCTGCACCACCTGCCTCTTGCTGCCAGCCCCTTCCCACCCTTGTAGTAGGTGGCTAAAAACATCCAGGGCAGTAAATACCGACTACGTTATCACTTACGCAAAGCTGACATTGCTGTCTTAAATTTGGAAGGGGATTCAGCAAATAAAGGTGGCTCCCGCCAGCCAGCATTACCCTGGGTGCTCCGCACAGGCTGTGCCTCGGAGGGGATGGTGAGCAGCCGGCGGGGTGCTGGGGCTGTCCCCGCAGCTGGGAATCCTCCCTGGGGTTTTTAAATCCTAAGCTTTGAGCTAAAGAAGTGGTCAGACATGGTAATGGGACGGTGATGCTCCCATCTGGTGGGGGCAGCAGGGAGACATCCCTTCTAGGCCGTGAGCTGCTCAGAGGTCACAGCTGGTGTCGGGGTGGGTGCACGCAGCTGTAGCTTGAAGGCTCTTCTGCTCCCCCAGCCAGGGGAGGACAGACGTGAGCCGGCAACGTGCGGCTCTGTGTCCTGAAAACCCCCAGCCCTTGGCAAATATTGGTGAGATCCCCCTCTCTGAGGGCTACAGCCTTCAAAGGCGAGGGAGGAACTTAGCAGCTGTGGTGTAGCCTGTGTTTGCATTGCAGAAAAACCATCCTCTGCGGCGGGCTGCGGCTCTGTGTCCTCTGCGACAGATCCTGCCCTCAGTGTCCTCAAACCAAGGTGTTCCCAGGTGGGTGGCATGGCCAGGGGACTCCAGCTGCCAAATCCTCCTCTATCCTCCCAGACAACGCCATCCCCAAAACATCTGCTTCAAGGGTTGGCAACGCGGTGGTCTTCGCCTTCCCCCCTCTCCCTGAGGTCAGTGGAGGAGGTACCTGCATTCGACAGCTGAAGGGGGACCAGCCAGCCGGGAACCCGCTTTCCAGTCCCTCTGCTCCCACCGCAGCCTGGCAGGAACCCTTACCCCTCCCCGGAACCGAGCTCACAATGCAGTGCCCGGGCAGGTCCCCCAGCCCTGCCCGCATTCCCCACAGCCCCACGGTAAGGAGCCATGTGGGATGTGCACTGCACAACACAGCCGTGTTTTGGGGAGGAAGGCTCATCCTGGAGACAGAAGTACTCTTTTTAGCCGTGATAGCCCCCCAAATATCTGTTGAATGACTATTTCCCACAGCTAGGTGGAGAACTGAGGATGAATGCAAACTATATTGTCTTAGTTGTGATTTCTAGCTTTTATTCCCTAGCAAGGACCCGAAGCACCTTCCTTTCCCCTCTCCTCCCAAGCTCCATGCTCTCCCCCATGCCGGGCTCCCTGGCACCCAGAACACAGCAGGAACAGGAGCTCTGCTCTGCCGAGGAGGGAGAGACGCAGCAAAATCCCTCGATATGGCTCAGTCCAGTGGATCAGGACAGAAGGGGGAGCCCAGGAGACAATATCAGAGAGCATCCCACCCCGCCGGGCTCCAGCCAAGCTCTGAATGTTGACAGCATTCACAGAAACTTGCTTTTTGTTTCTACAGCCACCTTTTGGCTTTTCTTTATGGTTTATAGGAGACCACTCTCACCTCTGAGTCCGTGCTGGTGTTCCCGCTGTGCCAAACCACAAGCTGCTCCATCTGCGATGCCCAGAAATCACCACAGCGCCATACTCTGCTGTTGTCACCCCTGTATTGATGGGCCAAAACAGATTCTTCTCCCATCTCTTCCCCCATGCCGATCCTTTCCCTCCAGACCTCTGACACCAGGATTACACCCCCGCACCACCCCACTGTGCCCGTCATACCCTGCCTGCTGTTCATGCTTTAAAACCCACATCACTTTGGAAGCCACCTCCTTGGCAGCTTGTTTGACCGATGAGCTCTTGTCCTGCCCTGGGCAAGTCTGCAACCTCTTGGTAGATGGAAACATTGTGGGTTTGACGCCTTTTAACAAGACACCTGCAGGACTGGTATTTTTAGCAGTAAAGGAGCCTGAGCTACGTTGCTTCTGGGGGTATGAAGTGTCCCAGCTCCTGGTGCACCCCAGGGACACCAGCCAACTCTGATCTGCTCCTCCTCGTGAATGTTTTCCAATGTCCTGAGATGTTTCCTAGCAAACAAATAGTTTTCTAATTTGCTTCAATGACTGCTCCCACCTCGCACAGAGCCAGTGGCGGAGCAGCTGTGGAATGGAGCCTGGCAGAGGTTCGGCTGTACGGAGAAGGGGCTGCCTTTCCCTGTGCTCCTCAAGACTTCTGGCAGGCGCAGAGACCGATGCCCACCACAGACCTGACCTGCTGAGACTTATTTAACATTTCCTAACAGCCCAGGCTATGCTGCGAGCCTATTTTCAGATAGTGCTGGTTTGTACTTCAGTATTTTTAGACACCTCCTGTTTGTTCTATCTCTATTTTACCCCTCCAAAGCCAGACATCAATTACTGACTCGAGTGCCTATTAAAACATAGCTCACAAATAAACTGCTCTGCCAGTACCTGCCTTAGTAATTTCTCTCTAATTTATTGCTGACAATCGTTTGTTTTCCTCTCCAGCCTCAAACAATATGCCCATTGTAAAATACCCGAGGGCTACAGAGCCTCTCTGGCATGAATGGGACAGGAAAGCACAGAAATGTGGATTAAGACACACGGTCTATGCTGTAAATGGGGATCAGTATACCGGAGAATGGCTGGACAACTTGAAGCATGGTAAGATATACCATTTTGAGAAAAAGTACCAATTCAGATGTCTTTACAAAAGTTCCTGGGGGCAGGGAGTGGTCAGAGGTTGTATATGGTCCTAGAAGGCCATTCATTCATGTATGACAATGTGCATATATATATATATGTCTTTGATACGTTACGCAAAAACGTACGCAGAAATATTTCTAATAGGCAACTTGAAGAGCTTTTGCATGCACTCAGGGGCAATTACCTGATCTATCTAGATTATAGATGTTAAAAAATCCTCTGCAAACACAGTAAACTGCAGTCAGCTCCACGCACCGGGACATGCCCTGGCTGCACAGTCCCTGGAGCTCTCTCGGCTCCTGACTTGGCTTCAGGAATATTCATTTATCCTCAAGCTGTGGTGGGTGCTGCAGAAGACAGAGCAGAGGAAGGAGACTCTGACCGAGCCCTGAGCAGCCAGAGCAGGACAGGCTTGTTTACAAGCAGTAAGCCAAGGTTTGGAAAGATTTAAGTGTATTCAAAGGCCACACAGGCAGACCCTGATCAAGATTAACAATGGTTGCGACTTGGGAAGCTAAACTGAATCCCAGGCATAAACCTGCCTTGGTGCAGGGAGCACTGCCTTGCCTGGGATGGAGCTATAGGAAGGCAGCCCCATAAACCCTTTTCCTAACAACCGCAATAGTCATTCCTCTTGTTTGTTAAACAGGTAAAGGCACCCAGGTATGGAAATGCACTGAAGCTATTTATAGCGGTGATTGGAAGTTTGGGAAGCGGGATGGTTATGGCTCATACAGCATTCCTGACCCTATAACCAAGGAATACAAGAAGGTGTACACAGGCTGGTGGAAAAACGACCAAAAATGCGTGAGTGAGATTTCCTGCGCATGCCAGCAGCCAGGCAGTGTGCCCCAAACACATGGGGGAATGTTGGGTGCACGCACACAAAAAGATCACTTAAAATGCTGATTTTTTCAAATACTGAGGCTAAATTGAAGGGTTTGGGGGAAATGAATATGTGCAACAAGACAATGAAAGCAAGATCAAAAGCTCTGGTATTTAAGCCCTCTCCCCCTGCCCTCCCAACCTCGCTGCTCCCAGCATTACTCACTTCTCCACGTCAGATGCTGTAGGAGCTGCATCGTGTCCCGCAGCCGGCACTAGGGAAGGAGCAGCGTGACTCCAGGCAGAAGCTACAGGAACAGATTTTCCTCCAGGCTTGGGCTTTCTTTAAAACTTAATTTGGACCTCCAGAAAGCCCAGGAAGCTTCAGGAGTAAAAATCCGTCATTCATAAAAAGCCAAGCGTGGCTGAGAGTACCCTGTCACCTGCCATCTCCTCGCTGGAGAGGGACTCATCCCACCCATCCGCTGGTGACCAGGCTACAGCCCTGACCTCCCACCAGCTGCTGCAGAGCCGTGATTGCTGCTTGGACTCACCCACAACTTGGCCAAGCAGAACAAGAGGTTTCATAACCCGTGTCTTAATCCTCCCTACCCATCTCTTTCATTCCTCTCATCCTTGAAGCAGTCGGAGGAACCTGTATCATAAGCACTGCAGGCAAATGTACCTTCTTCTGAGAGTTTTACAGCATATTAGACAAATAACGTGAGCTCTTTGGAAATTAAGCCTGTCACATAAATCACTGGTTTTTCTAAAAGGAAAAAAATGAAGAAGTCACCGGTAAAAATGACTGCTATCTTACGTGCAAAATCCTTATAGGAACGTTTTCTGATCTGCCAATGGAAACCTTGTGTTCATCTTTGTGTCTGCTCTTAAATTAAATTAATAGCCTCTTACACTTCTAATAGGCATGCGGCTCTACGGCTCCAGTCTCTTGGAGGGAGCTTCCCCTCCCGTTCTTTGAGGATATATTTTGCATGACTGGGCTTTGGTGAAAGATTTATAATGACATCCAAATATCACCAGGGTTGTTTTTTTCTTCTACAAAAGTCTCCCCTTTACATCCATGTGGTTTAATAAAATTAATGCTCAGAAAAATCAGTTATTTCCAGAACTGATTTTATTTTTGTTCAGAGATAAATTAATGCTTTATTCCTATGGGAAAACTCATTAGTAATATATAATTATTTCTTACTGCTATCACTCCCTTCAATAGGGGGTACCTCTGGACTTCTCTTAGTGGCAAACACACCCATAAGACCAACACCTCCTGGGGTGCCTGGCTTGCATGCACCCAGTGGTCTTAATTCAGAAGTTCACCAACCAAACCTGCCAGCAGCATCGAGCCTGAGGAAAGAAAGCAAAGAGTGGAGACAGTACAACATCAGAGCTCACCTGCCCCGCTGGCATGACGCCTGCCACCCTGGGGAGTCTGGCCCGGCGCCCGGCTGCGGGGAGACATGGGTGGCATTGCTGCCTGCCTGTCTCACCACAGGTAGCCTTTGGGGCTGCCTTTCGTTTCTTATAAAGGAGGAAGGAAGCGAGGCAAGGGGCTGTTTAGGACATTACCTCTTTGGGGGTATGGATGGGGAAGGCAGCAAAACTGTTTCTGTAGTTAGCATCACTTAGAGACCTTTGGCCTGCCCAGGGGCAAGGAAAGGAGTTACCCAGCCTGGGACACACGGGGCTGTAGGAAGCATCATCAGGGCTGAAAGGCATAAAATCCCAGCATTGAGGGATAGGTCTTGTTTATGCTGCCTGTCACCGGGCAGCTTTATATTCCAGTAAAACCAGCTGTTAGCTACATATTAGCAGCAATCATGCCAATAATAACACTGAGATACAAACCTGAGGTTTTGTTGTGGGAATAAAATCATTTGCCAAACAAAATCCCATACCACCACCTCTCGCTTCCTCCAACACAAGAATGGCCACTGAGCTGGGCTGCCAGCAGCCACATGTAAGGGTAATAAGCAAAGGAGTAGTGTATCAAGAAAGTAATGCCCCAAAATTGAACATTGACCCCTTTCAATATAGAGGCTCCTAACCTGCCATCTCTGTGCTGCTCTCCAGGGCTATGGGACGACATTCTACCCTGGCGGGGAGCGCTACGAGGGCGAGTGGAATGGCGGGCTGCGGAGCGGCTGGGGACGGATGTACTACCGGGACGGCTCCATCTACGAGGGGCAGTGGCTGGAGGACCAGCCCAACGGGCAGGGGATGCTGCGGCTGCGTAAGTACCAGCCACCATCGCCCAATGTGTCTGCCTGCCCCTTCTCAAGGTATCTGGCATCATGCCACTCTCCAGATGCCTCTACTGTCCAGATTTCTGGCTGCGACATCGCATCTCCCGTGCAGCCTTGCAGCAGGGTTGCGGCTGCTCCCCTGCATCATCCCTTCCCTCCTGCTTTGGGGTTGGAAGCAGCACAGGCTGTGCAAGGGCTGGTGTTGCACTGCTCAAGCCCACACGCGGGAAAGCTTATTTTTGCTGTGATTTACATTTAAATTACCGGGATGGTTAGGGTTAGAGATAATATACTGTTGGGTCAGAGAAGAGCAAATCTTTCTTTTCAAGCCAGGCACTTTGCCAGACATACTTTCTAACTGCTGCATACCAAAGAGGAGTCCACTTTCCAGCACAGAAAAAAAACAAAAGAGAAGTTTTCATTTTGAGTTCACTCCATCCTCTCTCTTACTTCCGACACTGGCTCACGTTGAGTGAACACAGGGGTTTCATTAGTACACAGTCCCTTCCCAGAAATAACACCGAGCACATCACGAATTGGGAATGTTGGGGGCAATCTCAGCACAAAAATAGAAATTTGTAATTTTTTTTTCCCTTATTTTGCTTGGAGTTTAACACATTTTTCCCCTAAGCCAAGAATCCAAATCCTTTGCAATACAAGGCACTGCATTCCAGGAACATTTGAAGAAATATTATCTCCATATTATTATTCATCTATTCTATTTTTTTTGCTTGAAAGTGATCTCAAGGCTAGAAATTAGCTAAGCAAAGCAGCAGGGAGGAATGAGCACGACCTTCACTGCACATCACATGCACAACTGCGCTCTCTCTGCTGACTGTAAAGCCACTTTGGACAGATGGCTCATCCAGTTGAAATCAGCACTGCTTCCAGGGGTAACCCCTTCCACTGATCTGCTTCACTCCCGTCAAAGTCACCCTCAGTGTTATAAACTGACGGCCCCTGCGAGCTGAGCCACGGCCGACGCACCATTTCAGAGCCCAGTTGCCTCCAGCATAGCCTGCAACTGATTGCGAGCTGGATTCCTTTTGGTTAAAATTAGCCAGAGCAATTATTTCATACCCACAAGCTTAATGTATTCAGCTCAGCCGCTGGAACTGTGCCCACGTGCCAGCAGCTTTGCGATGGTGAAAGAAAAGTTCTTCAGCAGAGGTCACGATGAGCTGCAGCTCAAGATTAAATTGCTTGTAGTGGCAGTATGCCCGGCGAGGGTGAGCTCGGCTGGGAGCGCCGCGCTGATCCGCCACCTCTGCTACAGCCCGTTGCTGAACAGTTTTTAAACCAGAGCATTGCGTGTCCGCAGAGATCTCGGTTGTGAGCAACGCACCGTGGTGCAGCCAGGGCGTTCGGTGGCCCCTCCATCACAGCTGGGTCTGCGATTTTGGTGGTTTCTGAGTTGTCAGTGGCTGAAGAGCAGAAGCTGAGCTGCTCCCACCAGTGGGCAGGGCAGTTCAGCGTTGCAGGTAAGCACACCACCAGATGCAAGCTGAAGATAACCACGGACATGGCTCCCACCTGTAAACCAGAGCCTGCCTGAAGAGCCCAGCAGCCACGCTCCCCAGAAGCATTTTTGGTTTTTCCCTCTTGCCTTACGGCATTCTGGCGATCCCCAGCTCCCTCTGCAGCACCGTGCGGGGTGCCCTGCTATTTCAGCCACCTCCTGCCATGAAGAATGGCAGAGTTCAGCTGGGACCTAAAGATATTTCCACTAAGCAACTTGGTCAGAAATCCCCATGGTTTTTGGCTTCAAAACACTGTATGTAGGAAAAGAGGACAGCAGAGGATTCTCCCAGTGAGAGCAGGGTGGCCTGGATGTATCTGAGCCCCAACATCACCGTGGGTACGATGCCCCTTCTGAACCAGTGTCTCTGGACGAGGCTGCTCTCTTCCCCTTGCAGTTCTGCTTTCCCTGTTGGTGACGGATGGATGGATTCCTGGAGAGCAGCAGAGCGCCCAAAAAAAACCTCTCTCAGCTTGCAGAAAAACGCCAAGAGATGCAGTACAGCTGGAAAAACAGTCTGTAACTGATTGCCTGAACTGTTCAGACACTCACAGCAATTCTTGCCCTGTAATTCATTGAGGAAAAACATAACTACAAGTATTATTTGAAATCAAGATTATTTTGACTGGACAACAATCAGACAGTGCTGCTGTTTCTTGCCCAGACAAGCAAACCTCTTCAAGGCAGACATCCTGCGTGATTTGTTGCAGTGACAAATCCCACACTTGTGTCCTATAATTTTTCATGTTGTGAAGAGTGACTCACTGACTAGTCCCCTCCCCTGAGCTCACTCGCTCCGCATATCAGCTAAAAATTAGTATCACCGTGAGAAGAACCAAGCAGGTGAATGCAGTTCTTGTTCCGAGTGGGCAAGCGTGGGCTCCTTCCGCAGCCTTTTCTCCCTCTGCAGCACAGCAAACGGAGCACCGTGAAAGCAAAACGACACACCGTGCCACAGCCCCCCTGAAATTAATAAGAGGAGCCAAAGAGATGATTTCCTCTTCTGTCCGTTTGCTATGTTGATTGGTTTCATTTGTAGCCCCTTAACGAAACAGTGCAAATTTCATGATCTGTTCATGTATTTAATTGCAGCAAATGAAAATCGGTACGAAGGAGGTTGGAAAGATGGAAAGAAGCATGGCCCAGGGAAATTTTTCTACTTGGATAAGGGACAGTTGTTTGAAGGTATCTGGGCAGCAGATATACCAAAATCTGGAATTCTGATTGACTTCGGCAGAGATGAAGCTCCTGCCCCTACTCAGTATCCAATCCCAAAGGTAATTGCTTGGGAATTTCAGTTTTGCTAGTGATGTTTGCATTCATCAGCGCTCGGGGCAGCTCTCCAGGTAGCATTTCCCTCTTCAGGCGATTACCCCCATGGGGTTCCCAGCTCATGGGGTGTGTGCTCAGAGTCTTTTGGCCAGCAGTGTCCTAAACGGCCCCATAGGGACCAACGGCCCATCCAGCCACCACTGGAGCCTCCTAATCACCTACATCTGAAAAAATGCAGTTCTCCTGCACCAAAACTGCTTAGAGACCTGAAGCAGCACAAAGGAAATGGGGACAATAGAGGCAGAGACAATAGCGGGATTTGCGTCAAAACCAAATGATTTCGCCAAGCCAAACTGCTAAAGCTGGCTAGACCTTACCGAAACCCGAGCAGCTGCAGTGCTAAGATCAGTTATTTCCTTTACCTGGGCACCGTCCAGGGGCTCGTCCGTGTCCAGCAGGATAGAGGGACATGCAAATAGCAGATGGGTGTCCGAGAGCCGACATCCTCTGCTCCCCTTTTCCCTTAAGGTTGACACAGGCTGTGGAGGAAGAGCCAGTCCCCGTCCCCGTCCCCCTCCCAAAGACTCGGTG
Source organism: Pandion haliaetus (assembly GCA_013401275.1). NCBI lineage: Eukaryota > Metazoa > Chordata > Aves > Accipitriformes > Pandionidae > Pandion > Pandion haliaetus. The sequence goes on along the minus strand of VYZV01003271.1, from coordinate 158,718 downwards.
AGATGCACGAAGGGGCACGTGGACACCCCGGGCCGTCAGCCTGGCAGCTGTCGGGTCCTGGCACACCACTTTGGCACAGGAGCCGGAGGATGGGAGAGCCTGTCCCCTGGTCCGTGCCCTCGGAGGAGGACAGGGAATGGGGATCAGTAGGGAAGAGACATGGCTCCAAGTGACACAGCTGGCCAAAAGAGTCTCAGCTTGAATCCCCGTGGTCTGCACACGTGAAACACAAAGACTTCACATTTCCAAGGGATGGTCACTGCAGGATATGGGTGGGGAAGCTCCTCTGCTTAGAGCCGAGCAGAACCATGCCGGATAACCACAGCACAACGCTTCAATCCAGAAATGCAGGGAACAGCACGGCCCCGTGGCAGGTAAAGATACGTACCTTCCTCCTCTGCTCCAGGGACAAGGTTGTTGCAAATGATACCAAGCACACACAGCCTACCGAAGCTCACAGCTGTTACATCTTTGCTTCCCTTATTTTTTCAAATCCGGTTTCTGTAGCGAGGGCCCTTTGAGCGCAGCCATTTTTGCCAAGCCAGTTAATCCTGTAAGTACTAGGCACACCCACAGCAGTGCAGAATAATAAACACCAAATACTCAGCAGGGAAAAACAATCTCTATTTTGCAAAAAGAGTGAAAGGAGCAGTACTTCTGTAGCTAAAAATATTTACCTTACAAGGTTTGTCAAAGGTCACCCGAGAACAGCCTCCTCAATAACCCAGCCCAACAGCCTGGGATGAAGTGCCACTTCACTGAGGCAGGATGTTCAAGCCTGGCTGTTTATTTTAGTCCCTGAAGACCAAGTTATGACCCAATTTTCTTCTGCTCTACGGGCAAAAAGAAAGCATCAACTTTCACTGATGTTATTGCACTTTCCATTGGAAGAGATTTATTGATCTCAGAATATGAAGGAAGGAACAGATAAAAGGAGAAAAATTGACTTCAGATTTTCATAAACCGTTTGTCAAATTACTGCCACAAGCAGCTGTTAAGAGAAAAGTAGATGACAGGTGAGCATTAGAAATTGCCAAAACCAGAGAGGGACTAAGCAGTCAGCTTTTGCCTGGCAAGAGGCTAACAGTGAGGATCCAAGCTTCTGCATGGGAGAAGCATCACTGTGTGTCTTCATTAGCAGGTAGAAGGAACAAACGGTGGGGACGTACAGGACATAAAATGGCTGAAAACTAGAGAGCAATTGTCGTAAGCCTTGAAGGAATCCAGTATGTAGATGATGGAGTTGCATCAAGGCAGAATTTGAACATACCTGCAGAGATGAGCAAAGACACAACACGGTGGACTTGGGATATTTGCTGTTAACAATTATTGAAGCCAAGGCTTCAGAAAGCATAACAAAATAAATGAAAAAAACACTGGACGTCTTCTGCCTGGAAGAACACCACACACACGTCAACCCCCCAGAAAGCGTCAGGACATAAAGCAGGTCAGAGACAAGAAGTTCCTGGCAGGGCTTTAGCGCTTCCCACTCAAGAATCTGCGTCCAGTTGCAGGCAGGTTACATGACTCCAGGCTCCTGCTTTCATGTGACCTTTAACGCTCACTTGGGTGACCGCAACCACTCACCTTTTAAAACTATAGGTGAGACCCAACAGGCTACAAATCAAAGCCAGTTTTGTCCAAGAATGTGTTTCATTAAAGGAGAATCGGTCCACTCCACAAAGAGCTATTTCAAGGAGATGAAGCGATGTTCAATATGCTAATAAAATTGGGAAAGTGTAGCAAAGTTTCTAAAACAGTAATTGAAAGGCTGCAATACAAACTAAAGCACTGATACCTGAGAGCTTCTCCGTTAATGCTCGAGTAATCAAGATCTATAAAACCTTAAGCTTCTTCAATTACACTGCATAACTGATTTGTATTCTTTTTATTTAGATTGAACTAGCTGATCCAGATGGTGTTTTAGCAGAGGCCCAGGCAATGTTTGATGACAGCCAAAATTAATAACCGGATGCTGAAGAAAAAAAAGATGCAAGATAAGAACATGATCCTGGGTTACTTATTGACTCTCAAATCCACACTGTGCTGTATCGTATCATGGTCTGCCTCACTTTTCCCTCAAGGCTGCCCATGTATGCTTCACTCCGCAGGTNGGGGGGGGGCAGGCAGAGGAAGAGAAAAACCACAAGCAGCAAAACACTGGAAGACAGGCAGAGTGACTCTTTGTCTAGCTCCTCTGACTTACTCATCCTGTAAAGAAATCGCACTCCCGCCGATTTCAAGGTCTTTCACATTGCATTAGAGATGAAGCAGGGTTTCTATTACATGCTGTAAAAGCAAAGCCCTAGAAAAGTACAGTCAAATAACTGCCCCCTCCCACCCACCCCCAAATTTAGCCCAATACATACCTGTGACCCAAGACGGCTTTTGAAGTTAAAACAGATCATGTTTCAATTTTCGTATTAATACAACTTTACTTGCTCTCTCATGCATTTTCCGTAACGTCACGCTGGTTCTCCTCCCTAACCCCAAAGAACGCAGAGCACCAGACCTCACCCCGGCTCTGCTCCTCGGCCAAGCCCACACGCTGGACTCCCGGCACTCAACGGCACTGCGCTGGCTCCTCCATTTCTACCTGACGCCAAGGACCACGCGCCAGCCAGGCAGAGCTACGGCGCTTCTCATCTACGAGACGCTTCCGAGCGTCACCCACAAGACTGGAGGAAGGTGACACTGCAGCCGGTTGGTGAAAAACAAACTGTGGGTGAGTGGGTCATTAGTTCACCTGATTAATACCACGCTTGAGAATCACCTCTTGTTTACGGTTCATTTGGTCCCTTGACTCATGTTTTCTAGGCTGAAAGGTAACCTCCTTTTCTACTGAAGCACTTGGAGAGAATAACAATACAACATGCTTTGTCCCAAGATTTAAGGGGTGCTGACAGGAGGAAAAGCACGTCAACTACGTTATATTCTTTATACCTGTCTGCATGAGCAGGAAGCTTTATCTTCATATGACTGAAATGAGTAACTGAACACACTTCAGAGATCCTCAGAAACGCAGTTAGGATTAGCACAGTCTAGCTGAAGAGATGCGGGATAGAGAAAATAAGCCTATTTTAGGCCTCTAGATAACAAATAATCAGCAACAATTGAGTATATTTTATTTCATTGAAGTATTTTATATCTAAGTCAGTGATATACAATAACCAATGTTTAAAATGCTTGAGGTGAATGCATAATACCATTAGTATAAATAAGGGATAAAAAAAAAAAAATTCTAAGTGCACTGTCAAGGTTTAGATCCATGTTTCTGGGTCTAGTTACTGCCTCTGGCACACAGTTATGAGGCTGTGCCCAAGGTGTAACTTTCATGACCATTTCCACGGCTGGAAAATGAGAGAAACATACTCGGTTTCACGGCTTAAAGTGCAGAAAATAGTCAGAAAGGCAGCTGTAACAGCACCATTAGCTCAGAACCTACCAGCTTGAGAAAGTTAAAAATAAGGTTGTCCCACTAGCTTCTAATTCTGTATTTCTTAAACAAAACCAAAAACCCCACACTTCTCTGTCACTTTGTAAAAGATCCACAAAATAAAGAGAAATTCAGCTACTTATCCAGGACAGCAAGTAATCTTACAAAAGGAACTTGGAAAATACATTTTCTGGGCTTCCATTCAAAATAACGTTGTAATGTTTAAATACACAGTTTAATTTTTAAGCCTGACGGCACCCTTTCAACCACTTGCCCTAGAGTGAATATTGAGTCAGGTTTTCTTCCTTCACTGAGGGTTTTTAAAAGTCTTTTTTCCCCCCAAGACAGGAATAGTATTCCAGTAAAGGACAGGAAAATACATTTTGTGCCTACTACCAAGATTTCATGTTTTGGAATGCTGCTTCATTAATGCCTTTACTAACATAATCCTTCCAGTGCTCCATGAACGAACACCTGTGGGACTGTAGTCACAATTCTCACCATCAGCAGATTTGTGTCAGCGATATATTCTATTTGAAGCATAATGCAGACTTAGAGAAAATCCAGTTTGGCCTCTGTACGCCAGAAGGACTTGTGAAAAGGGCAAGTGGAAAGCTGTTTTCAGCTTGTGAACCAAGAATGCTGCTGCAAAAAAAGCCCAGCAGGTTTTTTTACAGTTATTTTTCAGCATACAAACGCACCATGGGTAACCTTGTCAACACTTCCCACTGTGGTGGTGCTGACATGAGAAATCAGTCCCATTCGCTTCATGAGGCTGCTTCAGTAGTAAACACACTCTGCCACTCTTAACTCTGTAGCCACATCCTACAGTTTGTAAATATGTCGGGATAACCTGAGATGGCGATTGGGTGTGAGAGACCATGTTCAGCCCAGACTCAGGCAGGTACAGCTCCACTGTATTGTCACATTCATTCCTGTCCAATTTCAAAGTCCCAGGTTTCTTTTCCACAGTGTTAGCTACGATAGGGAGGTCAAGTTTTGTTCCATTAGACTTGAAACCTGTCTCAGTTTGTGTTCAAAAACCAGCTTTTACCCATTAAAGCCCAAAGCTGCTCCATAGAAGAGCTGCATTCCAAAAAATTCCACTTCTAGACATAGCTAGAATTACTGAAGCAGCCTAGGACAACTGCCGCAATCTTTCTTGGACAAAGCTCTCATCTAAGAGACCAAATGGAACTTTTTGTTTAAAGAGGAAATAAAAAACAACACAGTAGCCACAGTAGCCTTGCTGTCACAGACTTGTGTCTGAAAGTAAGCAGCAATATTAATTACAAATAACCTACTTTCATAAATAAATACACATAGAGAAAAGTAGTCTTCCAGATCCTTTGGAAGCAAAAAAAATGTATAGCAAGTTATCAAATACAACACTTCAGCAAGGAGAAGACTTTTTCTAAACAAGGGAGACCAAGGCATAGCTAATTACTTGGGAATCCAATGCAGAGAAAGCACCTTTTGCCGCTTGTATCTGAGGATTTATTAAAAATATATATTTGATATAAAAGTATAAAATAATTACTACTTTGGCTTGGAGAAAAACAGCAGTGGTTCCGATTTTCAAGCAAAACAATTATCCAGTGATAATTTCCATCTAGTTCCTTCTTTTTAAAAAAAGATTCCTAAATGGGAAACAGGCAAATCTATCTCTCCAGATAATACGTGCCGGCTCGTGAGAACTTTAAAACAGTTATTGCCTTTATTTTCTTCCAAGGAAGAGTAGAGTAGAGTCTCATTCCTACTCATGTGGCCATACCACATCACAGTAAGACTAGTCATGGGTGTTTAGCAAGTTATAAAATGTGTAACTGCCACGGGAAAAAGGCGCTGGAGAAATCAGTAAAGTAATAATTACTTGGCAGCAAAACGTACTGGGGAAAGTAGTGGGAAAGCTTTCACTTCCACCATCTGTCAGGCTTTCTAGAGAAAACAGCGCTAGCACTGAAACCAAGTGCTAATTGCTGCATATCCCAAGTAATTTGTATCATGCCATGCAATATGGATCGGACAAGCAGTATCTTCTAGTAAATGCCAACATCAAATAAAGAGAAGAAAAAAAAAGCTTCTCTACCCATCCCTAACAAATACCCAAATTTACAGTGTTATCTTCCATGTATTTATACAGCCCCATTCAGCATTAACAAGAAGCAATCTAGACAGTGTTCACAAGAGGAGGGATGCATATGCAGTGCAAGCATACCCCACCATCCGTTCCCGCAGATGTCAGATAGCCAAAATTTTATGAAAGGAACAACATTTTTTTTTCCTCTCTAAAGGGTTAGAGCAACAATTATAATCTCTCTTTAAACAGTAATCAACAGCTCAACCAGTTCATCCACAGGGGAGTCAACATAACATGGCAGAAGCAGAATAGTGGGTTTATTTTCTTTAAGTACAGGTTTACGCAAAATGGGTAACAGCTGAGGAGATAGTATCACCTCTGTGATCCAACTGATCCTGGAGCCGTGCAAATTCAGCAAGTTCATTCAGTTCTTGAAACTGCCTGTCTGTTTTATGGCTCACCAGTGACCTGTAGAAGTGGACTGCAAACACAATGAAAATCAATCCAAAGGGAACCATAATAGACGTTGATGCAATGGCTGCTGCCTGTCCTGATGTGATGGTAGAACTGTTGCCCCGGAGTGGATTATCAGTTTTCTTCTTTAAAGGAAGAAACTTCACCCAACACAGTAGCACCACCTCTGCAAGAAAGAGCAAAGTCCCAATGACAGTAGAAAATGCCCACGCAAGCTCAATGTGCCGATGCATACGCTCATGAGGAGATTCCTTTACAGAGTTGAGATTATGCACATTGCTAACAGCCTCTATATTTGGAAGAATGCAGGTACTTATCATGAGTGCAAAAAGGTGAACTGCAACAAGGACAGTAGTACAGGCACTGAAGGCTATCAAGAGACCTTGAGGGTAGTCATGGTCTGCATCTAGCTGAACTTCTACCATAGCCACCTGAAAAGAAAGAAAAGAGAGATACAATTACCTACATTACATATTATTTGACTATAGATTATTTTGTTTAAATTGTGTTTCCAGAAGATCATCTGGTCTAGACAAAATAATAGTCTGCATTTAAATTTATCTTTGTGTCAATCTACACCATTTTCATTAGGTCCAAATTTAGGTCTGAGGAAAGGCCACTATTTTCATACTTACTGTTCTGTTGTAGAGCAAACCATCAGTATGCATAAAAGCTCTTAACAGCACAACCACCTTGCCACCTCCAGCTCATTCCAACAAAACAGCTGAACTTTGTGATCAACATACTTGGACTCTAAAAGTGAAACATTTCTTCTTTCTTGTGTTATATTGTAAAGGCTTTTGATCTTTCACTATAGATTATAAATTTTGCTGGGTATTAGGAAATGTTTTGTGCCCCATACATATGTAGAATGAACACCATATGAAGTCTTTTGAAGTAGGTATCTATAACATGAAAGCCTGCGAAGGCAGCAGACTGCCCGTCACGATTTTGGTGGTCCTTTCTCCTTGGATTTTTTTTTTTTTTTTTAAAGTTCGGAAGAGCAGGAGCCTTTCATTTGAAAGGCCACCTTTCCATAGGGCTCACAACTATATTCTTTCACTCAAAATAACTATTTAAGCAGACTCTAGAATGCAGATCCAAAACATGAAAGTCTCTACAATGTCCATGGCAGCCAAACAGGCCTGTTCGAGGCTGGAGGAAAGACGATCACTAGCTACTCTTACTCTGGAAGCTGTCTAGCCTCATCTCTGGGCGAGCAGTGCTATCTCCTGAAGATGCTCCAAGGTCCAGTCTTCTACTATCGTATGCAGCTACGCCCTTTTATAAACTTCAATCTCCCAAGCATGCCTGTGCTTAAGGAGCAGAAATTAGCATTAAATAACAGCAGGAGGAAACTCATAAACCCAGCTCAAATATTTTTGACAAAGAAAATTAACTAGAATACCTTTTAATAGTTTTTAAAACTGTCAGGTGGTTTCATGCATGTGCAATTGATGAGTGACATTAATCTCAGCAGCTCTCTTGAAAAAGAATCTTTCCTGACAAATTTGCCTTCCAGACAAAGCACAGTTCCAAAGGGGGAATAATGCAACAATGCCTCTATGTTTAGTGCTCTTTCTCAAAGGATCTCATTAGACAAAATATGTTTAAAATGCAGAGAAAAAAAAAAAATCTAATGGCAATCTTAAATATAGACATATGTACACCATCGAAGGAAGACACAGAAGTGCCATTCAGCTCGGTTTGGACTGATCCACACCAGCCCTTGCTGCACCTTGCCTGCTGACTCTTGATCCTTTGTTGAAATGACTCAACTTGCCAGCCCAGCGAAAGCTAACCTGGTTAAGAAGTGGTAATCTGCTATCGTAGCGAGCTGAGCTGTTTCTGCAATGCCACTGATGAACAATGAAGCTGGCACAGGCCCGTGTAACTGAGGAGAAAGCAGATGTACCAGGACCTTAAACTCTTGGCAGCTCTAAACCATGAGCCTAGCTCTCCTGTAACATACCAGTTTGCCCTCAAAAAGACCAAGAAATCAGTTTGAACAATGCAGTGCCGGAAAAAAATCAGCTCTTTTGAGTCCCATCAGTACAGGTTTAGCCCATTACCACATGCCATTATTAATGGTTTGGACAGTACTTGGCCCATAGCATAGGTTTCAAACACCTCAATTCTCATCAAGCTGATATGAAGAAATTTTCACAAAGTGTGGATGCTGGGAGACATAGAAACCAGTGCGCAAAGACAGCTGCAAAAACAGTAAGAATATTCAAACCTCACTATTTTGCAAGAGCTGAGCCAAGCTACACCTAGTCTGGGATCCCATCTTCTTATGCTCCCAGAACCAGCATGTTCCAGGACACCAGAACTCTTAACTGCTAACACACCAAATATTAAGCCAACCAAGAGTTTTGCTCAGACATGTTGCAACAGGCATTCAAGGCCATTTGCCAGTGTTTTAATTCCTTTATTGAAAGCTTTTATCGTCATAAGCTGAATCACCCAGCCAACTAGCAAACAGTTCCCAAGTGTTACAAGAAACTCAAGAAGAAATTACATTAATGCATATACAATTCTTGCCTGAAGATTTAAAAATACCATTTCTCAACCGTGGGAAACTTCACATTTGAAAGGATAAATATTTGGTCGTCAGGTCTCTCTTCTGCAGGATTGTTTGTTAAGTCCCAATGCACTCATGGCATGTTGGGCTTCCTGTGTTTTTCACAGAACAATTGCAATCCTTCATCACTGAGGATTTATTTCCATACTTACAAATTTTTTTTCTTGTAAAGTTTCGGGTTTATGTCTAGACTCAAAACCATCCAGCATCACAAGACATTTTAGTTCTTTATCCTGGTACTTATTATGTTAACATAACCATGACACTGTTATAGTAACTCACAGAATTAACTCACAAAGTTGGCAAAACTTAAACTTTGAAATAACTGGTATGAAGAAATGCATTAGCTTGGAGATGCTGCTAGGTGATCATGTAAACTTAAGATAAGTAGAGAGTTAGAATATGTGCGGTATGTAGAACCGAGAATTCATTAGGAATAGATAACAGTAGATTAGTCAATGCTGGACGAGACTCGAGTAAAGACCCTGTCCTTGCCTCACCTTGCTTCATTTTAATACTAAAATCAACACCCACTTGTTGATAATGAGTATGTAAATGTGAGACCACCTTAGTTGGTGTCTGAACCCAGCTGAAACCAGGACAGTCTGTGTAGCCTATCACAATTTTTGCTGTATGTGTTTCCTTGTAACAGAATTGTATAAAAACCTCAACCTTTCTTCGCCAAATATTGAAGACATTTTATATTTCCATTAATCAACATCTCTGTGTAATAATGGTATCAAGCATCTGATTTTAAACTTCAGTCAGACTCTCTTAATTCCAACATACCAGCTGTCCTGGAGCTACTGTTCTCTTCCCATTTCAACAGAGTACCAAGAAGAAATTTCTTCCTCTTCTTAGCCTAGCCTGAGCTAAAAAGAAATGCTAAATAATTACATTTAATCTAAATGTACCTATATCTGAATTGGCTATAATTATATGCATGATCAAACCAAAATTGGCTATAATTATATGCGCGATCAAAACAAAATCTTGCAAGAAACCTACTTAATTTAAGCAGCATTCCGATACTCAGATAGCTCTGTGCCTCGATAACCACTGACAGAACCATAGGGACAACTAACTATTAAAAGGAGATGTCCAGACCAGGAATTCAAGTGTTCACGGGTTAAAAAGACTTCATTTTAATATTGCTAGGTGTCTCCCTAAAAGAGTGACCCCAGGAGTACCTATTACCTTTATACACTGACAGGATAGCTTAAACCCGAGTTCCAGCTACACGAGCAAGCCTTCAGTTCATACAGCTGACAAATACGTTAACACAGACCTGCTCTGCACAGGAAGCTTGTTGTGTAGGTAGGCCCCAAATCATCTCTCAGAAGAAGAGTTTTCTGAAAACCAGTAAGACTGTAGTTGTTACTTAAGACTTGCCACAATTTACCCCAGGAGCAGGAATGGTGTAACTTCCTTCAACTCAAACCATACCATGCAATTACTTACTGTAATTCCAGGTGTACTCTCTCTATAAGAATAATTACGGGTAGCATCAACATCACTTGAAAGGTAGCCTAAGTACTAGTCTTCTAACATGTGCAAAATGAGCTGGCAGCCAAGTAGCCACCACCATCCACACTGCCAATTATTCCCAGTTTGGGATTCTAACAAGGTGCAAATAAGGCAGAAGCAGGGCAGTCAGCCATCGCAACCTTGAAGCCTCGTGTACACCTTCACACAGCTGAAAGCCACAGGAGGGAGGCCACATACCGCAAAGTACCAAGAGGAGGGCAAGCTCCCAAAGGAGACTTCTAGAAAAGACCAGGGCATCCCACAGGGGGTGCATGCCTGGGCCAGTTTCAGCATCTTCTCCCAACAAAGGCCCTCCCACAGTAGTTTTCATGCCAGCACAGCCCTGATGCTAAACACCAAGGGCATTAGGAATGACACTTTAAGTTGTTTAAGCCATACTTGGCTATCTTGCCAACAAGCAACATGACCTCCTCTCCACAGCTGGAATCAAAGGGAAGAGTACTAGCTGCATCAACTGCTGGGCCAGGAAAGATCTCACACCAAAGTGAATAACAGAAATGCTAAAAGGAAGAAAATATCCACCTGCTTTGACAGAAAGCACCGCAATTTAGCACCTTGAGAGACTACAGTGGCTGGCAAAAAAACTTCTACTGATGCTGAAGGGATCAGCCCTCCAAAGGATGAGTGTAAGAGAACCCACTTTGAACGTTCAGGGTATACTTACAAGACAGAAACATTAGATGCAGCTCCACAACACACTGACAACTCTTTGCAGACCACAAATTCTCCACCAATGGATTTTGATGTTTTTCTTAAACCGACCAGTGACAAAATGTAATAGAAGATAGAGGGTATGTGTGTAAGAAACAAAAGACACAAGAGAGTTTCACAGACAGGATAGGAAAAAATTATGCTGGACAGAGACACCTGTAAGCAAAGAGAAAATGCATTAAGTTGCAGTTGTAACTGGCACTGGTGTTAGAAACACCCTAAAAGCAGGAGTGGGGGAAGCAAGAAAATACTTCTCGTTCCCATTCACTCAGGATTAATAGATACTTCAGTACTCAATTCCAATGGAGACTTTTGGGGACATCGTAGGATGCAGAATGCCTGAAGGATTTCAAAGCCTACTGAAGTTGACGGAAACTCTCCAGGGGGGCACAGCAAAGCCTCCTTGTGTTCACGCTTGGCAGAGTAACTCCAGCTTGACCCATAAGTGAAAAATCAGTTCATGTTTTCTGTCTCCTTAAACCATCAAGGAAGCCAGTTTGGGAACCTTTTCACTATAAACCAGCAGAAAACTGCCAACTCTTTTCAATTGCGAGCCTCTGTTCTTTACTTCCTGGGCCAGGCTTGAGCCAGGCACCTAAAACAAAAAGCTCCATTTTTCATTATGAAGCCCCGTGCCTGTTTTCAAACAGTGAAGCAAAGCATCAGAAGTTCTCTCCTTTGCTCATGCTGTGATTTCAAAATGCACAGATCACAACTGCTCTTGCAAGGTAACACTTGCAAAAACATGGCCCCAGTGAGCTCATCTGATATGATCCAAATCCATGCAAAGCCTGAACTCATAAGTACATGCTGATGTTCTACACAGGAGGATGTTTTCCTGGGTCCTCTATTAGGTTTCTACGCTGGTTCAGAAGACGGGCCCCTCAGGGCAGGTCTCTGATGTCTGCACAGTGTCCAATATAACATGTTTCAGCACCTTCTCCGTCACCACTTTCAAAGCTTCTTTGAACACTTGCCACATGATTTCTACTGTGCAGCTACCATGCTGCAAGCATCCTGCCTTGCTGCATAATCACAGAATAACATAGGTTGGAAGACACCTCAAGAGGTCATCTAGTCTAATCTCTGGCTCAAAGAAGAGCTAACTTCAACTGCAGATATGACTGGCAGATTTACTACAGCCCTTGACAAAGCTGTAAATCTGAAATACAGTTCTTGACTAAATTAGAGGACTCTCATGATGTTGGAATGCAGGACTAGAGTTCTCATAAGCCTAAAGAAGGTGGGCATTCAGATGCTTTCAAAGATAACTGAATTTGGGCACAGGATCATGTTAAAGGCTTCCAACACCCCAGCTTTCAGAGTCATGGCAGCCTGAATATGACCACAGTGCAAGAAATTTAACAACTTGCTCTCTAGGAGAATCTGCATTTCAATTTTATTTAATGTTTAATATCCTGAAATAAGTTCGTTTCACTTACATGTGTATAATGCTTCCATGTCTTGTTAGACCAAAGTGGCTTACAAGAAGCTCCCGCTTTTAAAGGAAGATCAAAATCCTGAATGCTCTGAAGGTTTCTATCCATACAAGAGCACTTATGCAGTGCCTCTGACAAATATTGACTCTACTGCTTCACAAGAAGTGAGCTGTGATACACTAATAAAACAATTTTCACCAGCAATAACAATTAATATAAAGAACCAGTCACATACATAGCTGCAAATGAAGCTCATATTGCTACTGAAATGCAGGATAAGCAACTGTCCTGGTTTGTCACTTGTTCATTTTTACCACAGCAGCAGGACAGAAATTGATGACTTGCTTCAAACTTAGCATTATTCCCCAGTTTTATAAGCTACTTGACAGTATGTTGGTTTTAATTCCAGCATAATGCAAGCTTCAAATTCAATTACTGTTTTACGATAGGGGTTTCTGAAATAAGAAGTAACCAGGGAAAATAAAACATTACAGACAACAATCAGAAGAAAAACAAAAGGAAGAACTGTAATAAGAGCCACCCATGTAGCAGGTCAAATTGACACTCAAGACTTTCAACACACGAAAAAAGGTAACTGCTCTTTGTTACCACGTATAATAGCAACAGCAGTGAACACAGTATCTGAGAGGTTACTGACTTAACCACAGGCTTACATATTTTTCAGAATCGGTAGCCACTGCTGTAGAGAAAAGGAAATAAAATGTCTTATCTCAAGTAAATCTGTATCATCTCTCAGCTGTTTACAGATTACTTCCTCTCCTCCCCTCCCCTGCAAAGATGACTGAGCTCTGGTTGGCAGGAACATAACACGGGCTGGGAGCCTGTGCTGTAACTACCATACTATCTCTCACGGTATCAAATACTAGCATTAACACACAGCTGAGAGTCACGATTGAGTCCAGCATGCTGTGGATAGACAGCTTCAAAGCGGACAGAGACACAGCTAATTCAAACACCTTGCCGCTTCTCCACTAGACACCTGATTTTAGCTAAATACATTCCGTAACCAGGAGACTGCAGTCAACAACTACTGACGGTCCTGTGATGGGACGGCTGTAGCTTTGTCTCCCATACCTCATAAGATGCCATCTGACCAGCCTAAAGCTCCAACCACAGTGCTTACCTGTCCTTTGCATCTGAGAGATTCAGACAAGAATCACAGAGCAAGAAACCAATCCTATGAAAAGTTACTAGGTTTATGGACAATCTCATAATGACTCATTTAATGGAATACTTTGAGAAACGCTGGCTCTTGGTATGATCACATTCTTACTATGTCTACCGCTCATGCAGTTAGCTGCCTCACAGATTGTAACAAGCAAAACCCCTTCAGGAAGTACATCGTCAGCTTCAAACATCAGTCTTACAAAAGACAGCAACCACCTCTTATTGAACACAACTCTAGGATTATCTGTATATATTTGCAAGACTGTTCTCACCTCCTCTTCCCTGGCCACAGCTACCATTCCCAAATTGGAAATTGATTTAGAGAACAAAACAACTTTTATACAGTCTAGCATGTCAGGAATGGCTTAAAAGAAAGCTGTGTTGATCTGACATCACGGTTGCATTTTGTAGCGGTCCATCCACACAGTGAGAGGAGGTTGTGAGTCTTACCCGGAGAAATGTGTCAGTGCTACAGCACCTTCACCTCACTGGACCAACACACAGCAAGGTAAAACTACACATGGTGGTCACTGAAATATTTCCGTCAACACCTATCTGCAGAAATATTTTCCTACCTTCACTTGTTACAGCTGGGACTAGACTGCATGTACTTACAAGTGCAAGTGACTCTTCATAGCACACACTACTCTTAGCAGGAAAAAACACCCACGCACATGGAGGTGGTTTCTCCAAGTCTGGAGGTTCACATCACATTTCAAAAACAAATTCCATCTTCTACCCCATTGCTTGCCTGTGTGTGGGACCACAGGGGAAAGTTGAGAACGAGACGGGTGTCATGGCATCACTGGAAATGAGCACTCCTCTGGCTCTCTCCTCAGCTCCCAAGTTGGTCAGTTGGTCTCTCTTTTCCTGACAGTACTATTCACTCCCAGAGACAGAGGCGCAGAGCCAGGCTCTCGCAGAGTGTCTGCACCATTCATCAAGAGCTATAAACAACTCACAGAAAGACTCTGTATGAGCCAGAATCAGTCACCGGAAATTAAAAAAGATAAGTCAAAATAATGATCTTATTACTGGTTTTATACAGAAAGAACGTAAGCATCATTTATCCACTAGTCTAGAATCTTGACTCTGTGAATTTTATTTTGCCAGTAAATACGAAAAGGCAATACCCATATAATAGGAGTAATTGCGTCTTGAGAAGGTAGTATCTCTACACAGTGTTACTTACAGTACATCTATTCAGTAAGTACAAGGTCAGATGAGACAGCACAGCAGGGAGAAGAAACAGCACATCCTCCAAACTACAGCAGCCACTCACAGCTGCTGTAAGACAGAATGGCAAGAGCCCCGAGTACTCCACACTGCCTTGGTCATCTATAACCTTGAGACAGGGATGCTCAAAGGAGCAACAAAATGTTGCTTTCATGACTGAAACAGAAGAAACCTTTTACGTGGCGCAAGATTCTTCAGAGCACAGTTCTAATCTGTAAGTGCAATAGCAATATAAAAGGTAAGTGGTGGCAGAGCCATGAAACTGAGCCTGTAATGCTTTCCTGCAGGTTATAAAATGCTGCTGTTTTATGTTATCCTACCAGCAATCCAGTTAAATACAGCTAGAACAACTTCTACGGAGAGACCATTTTAGTATTTAGAACCACAGAGTAACCTTTTCTAGACAAGACTATGCTGTCTTGAGTATCTGTACACACTGACAGCAGTGGGGCCAGAGTCCTACCTAGCGTTGCTTCAACATCAACTGTTATTATGGAAATCAGTTTCATAAATATTTATCAGTGCAGTCAGTCTTTTACAAAACATGACTGAAGCTGTCTTCAGAAGACCATACTGGCTATATTTCAAAGGCAAGAGTTGACAGTTCTTCGATGATAATATTTGAAGCATGTATATTACCACCTAGACAACAGTCTAGCCAGCTTGAATCATTAGAGGTATTTAAAAGAAAACTGTGCTGTCTGGTAAATAACATCCTCCAAATCCTAAATATAATGAAGCCAATCATAGCATATAATTTAGACCCCTAGTTTAGGCTCAGGTATTTTCACAAGGCTGTTAATTGGTGGAGGGAGGCGACGTTTGAGTTTTCCAGTTTTATGACTGTTGGAATCTAACAACTTCCCTAACATTTGTGACTCTGGTATCGTGATGTTGTCATATTACTGTGTGATGCATCCCTGGTGACAAAATGATGCTAACAAGTCTGCTTAACTGTTCAAACAAAAATAACCTGCCAGCAGCCTGTCTACACTGGAGCTCTTGATACTGCTACTGTAAGCGTGGAAGAGCTAGTGCTTGCAATATTGGATACAATCTGCAAAATATTTCCATCATTCAGATAAACTGGATTAAGAAATAAAACAGATAAAGCCAGGCACGGAGGGAAAAAAAACCAAGAAACACACCATGCATCAGTATTTGGGATATAACACACAAGTGAGAAATAATGGATACCTCCACTAGTGCATGGAAGGAATCCTCTGTTCTTTCACAGACTACATATGCCCCACAATCTACAATTTATTTCTTTACCTCTAACAATTCTAGGGATTGATATTACTTGCTGGCCCCATAAATTGGAAAAGCATGCTAAATGCAAGATTATAAGCTTCATATGGTGCTGGATGATAGCATCCATGGAAACCTGCACAAAGTAAATGCTCAGGTTTACTGGTGGGAGCTTAGCTCTAACATCAGTTTACAATTACCAGACCCTGCAACTGTTTCTGAAGCTAACAGACAGTGGCAAACTGTGATGTGTAGCTCTAAAACAAAACTAATTGTAAAACAGGTTTTTAATCAATCTTCTCTCTCTGTGGAAGTGTAACACTCGTGAGTTTGAAACCTGGCTGAGCATTTCATACTCTATATATCACTGACCCGAGCAATCTCTTGACTTTGGCATGCATCATTTAACCAGGGTATGGGTAACCCATCTTGAGGGAATAAACTTTGCAAAATGGCTGCAGTTATACACAAAATCGGTCCAAAATAAAGGAACAGTTTAGCTGGGATAAACTTAGCTCATACTAGAGGATGCAAGTACCCTTTCATTAAAGAGCAAGGATCAATGGGGCTGGCTTGGAAACAAGCACATTCCACTCCTGACACTTCCCATCAATTTGCTGGGTGGTCCTAGATGTGTCATTTAGGCTCTCTTCCTTGCATAGATAGGGAAAACAGAGGAACAATGACGCTTAACTGCTGTTGTAAGCTTTAGATCCAAGACTAGATCGTACTTTAGCAGCATTTTGTTCAAATACCAGGTGCCAAAGAATCAGCTGAATTTAGTAAACAATGCATAGGCAGGACAGCAGAAAGAAGGCCCTCCTTTTCAAGGCGGAAGGACAACTTTAAAAGATAAACAAAGTTATTCAAAATAAACCTAAAAATACTTGAAAGTTAAGTCTGCTTTTCTGAAAATAGATGAGGAAGTCTCAGCTAGAGGACTATCTGTCAGAGCAAAATCAATGAGGCTACAAGTTTATTTCTAGTGTGATCTTGTTAAAGGAAGAAAAAAAGTGGAATTTTTTGAGGGGTTACTTCCACAAAATTAAAATTTAATGAGTGTGCACATGTAACATTATTAGCAACTAGAGATTTTGTTAATTGGAAAAAAGTGACTTTTTCCTGCAATACCCTAAACAACATGAATTCAAAAGCAGCAGTTTTTCAACTGCAGGACACTGAACTGCTAGAAGTCTTCTAGAGAATCAAGAAAGAAGTAGAAAAGCCTCACCTCATACATCCATGGGATTTTGAGAGTCCACATAGCATACAGAGAAAAGCCAAAAGGATTTAAGAGATTAAGCATGACTTTTAAATGATAGTATTTTTATTAATGGAGATGCAAACGTGTAAAACTCAAAAAATAACAAGATTTCTTCCGTGTTCTCTCTCTCAGTGTAAAAGCCTGACTCAAGAAGCCACCCTGACAAACTGCTCTGACACAGGAGAACGGACATACAATAAGGAAAACTCATAAGCAGCAGCGGAGCATGAGCTACCAGCCTGATGCCTGTTACCCAAGGAGAACCAACTCAAATATGCCACTGCACTAACACAGTCGCCTGTCAGTCAAATGAATAGCAGTCCACCACCACCCTTGAAGAGTTTAGTCTGTTTTTAGCCATTGAAGGAGGGCAGTGACATTTATTTGACCGTCAGAAGGCTGCTGCAGACCGGCTGTTACGTTTTCAAACAGCATCCTCTGATTAGAGCAATGGCTCTTAAGGGGAATATATCTTACAGCTGAAAATACTCACCTTGTTAAAAGCGGGGCAAAAAATCAAAACAAAGCAAGTCAGAGCTGCACAATTCGGTATTTACAACTATGAAGGATTTTTAACACGGATGAATAAAGGGGCCGACTGCAGAGTTCGCAGCTCAGTACGTTAGAGGATTGGATACATGATGAAACCTGTAGGTTACCATTTCAATCTATATGGAGCCTTCATTTGAAACTATTAGGATTACTAGGCTACGTTTCTATAGCAAACACGAAAGCAAACAAAAAGTAAGTTCCTAAAACATACGCAAAACTCTAAACTGAGCAACACTCAAGATTTCCTTAAAAAAAAAATCGCAACTGCAAACGACTAATGACGGCTGTAATGACTCGGAGGGACACCGTCAACTTTAATCAGTTATTTTTCCTCATTCACTTAAAAATAGCTCCAGTGCAACACCTGCCCTCGCATCCGTTTGCACAACGTGTGCGGCTGCGTCCCGGGAAGAAAAATGGGAGTGCAGAGTACCACAACCTTGGAAAAGCTGTGGGACCTTCCTTCTGCGTGCAGCGCGCTTTGCTCCTGACGCCAGAGCACGAAGCGAAGCGAAACACCGAAACCCAATATGCCAACCTCCCTACCTACAGCACCGTACGGCGCTTCCTGTAAGAGCAAGCGGCAGGAACGTCCCGCCAAGTGCGATTTTCGGCATGCCGAGCACACTCCGCGGGAAAAATAAGCGACAAACAGAAATCCTGCGCGAGGTATCGGGGCTATCCGGAGGAGAGAAAAGCCGTGAGGCAGCTTTTAACTTGCGGCACGACAGCTCTCCACAGACAACGAGCTACCGATGCGAGCCCACCGGGGCATCCCACCCGGCCCCGAGGCACCCGGGGCGGCCGCCTCCTCCTCCTCCTCGGCCGCCGCCCGGGTGCGCTGACCCCGGCTGCCCGGAGGGCTGAAGGCCAGGGCGGGCCGGTCGCTGTGTGGAAAAGGCGCCAGGGCCCGCCCCGCTTCCCGCCGCCCCGGGGTGCCACACGCCGCCTCAGGGGGCTG